>CABFOS010115805.1:0-10056 GCA_900660315.1 Diretmoides pauciradiatus
GATAAAAACAGCAGACATAATAAGTAAAACAACAGATAATACAATAAAGCAATAAAGCACAGATAATACAATACAATACAGTTACAATACACTTTACATTCATAGCAGCATTTCCAGCACACAAACACCGTCATCCGCACTCACACCTACTGGTTAGTGATTGCACTGTTGAATAGATAAACCAGTCTGTATCTATATGTGTGAACACTGTTGTTTCGATTTTAACCAGACTTTAAGCCCTTTGTTGAAAATGTTGACATCAGTTTCCAGTTTTAAATGAGTAGGCAGAGAGTTCCATAGGTTTGCCCCTTTTACTGAAAAGGCAGATTGTCCAAATGAGCTCCTGCACATAGGAACAGTACAGTCTCCATTATTGGAGGCTCGTGTGTTTGCTCTACTAGAGCTCCAACGTCTGACCACCAGCCCAGAAAACAGAGATCATCATGATCACGTCTTTGTCAGTAGCCACCACCACAGCCCGTTTGTGGTGCAGATGTTGTATTGAGTATGCAATGTGGGCAAACATCCTGGTATCTGCTTCCTCATGTTTCTCACAGGACAGTTCTGGAAGCTCAACCTGACTATCTGCTGGTTCAGACTTTCAGCTGGGGATACATCATATCGATCCCCAACAAAGTGGATACAGTCACAGTTGTCTGGGATACGACTGAGAAGCTGCTTCAGGTACTTTGCTTGCAGTTCATGGAAGGTGCTGCAGCTGCTCCTAAGATGTTGGTGACACTGGATGAATGCCATGGCATCTACTACCATTACAACAGCACCAGTAGCCAACACTCGCAAGTATTTTTCCATGGCAGATGGGCATTTCACTGTACATCAAACAGAAGGTCATTTCAATGGTGTCTGGACAGACATGGCACTCGAGAAAACGTACAACCGTGATGCTAAGACAAAACTGTTCACTGGCATCAGTCAGCAGCCAGCAGCCATGGAAAAAATACTTAGCGAGCATACATAGCATACATACGAGAATACATAGCGAGCGAAACAGGCACAACGCAAAACATATTGCGAGTGAACGCAAAAGTATTGCGAGGGAACGCAATTAAAAAAAAATCTCTCCATGGCCCTTCGGGGCCTCCGTAGAAACCAGACGGTAATGGTAAGAGACAATGTTGTTCTATCTCTAATGTTTTTGCCTTGTACCTAAACGGTCATATTCATAACGTATTTTCTGTGCAGTTGGTGGTTTGTAGGTCGAGTGGTTGATTACCGGTTGGGCGGTGCAGATTGGCTCTCATAATGGGTCGGGTGGATACATATTTCACTTCGCACAGAATCATTTTTAATAGCATATGCAATCAAAATCAAAGTCGTTGCAGAAGTGATGAAGTAGCAGAAGTGACGAAGTAGCAGAAGTGACGAAGTAGCAGTTGAGAGGAAGTTGCAGTGGTGAGGACAGGGGAAGTGCAGCTGCAGGCAGCCCACTTTATTTAGCATTGAGTTTTGACTTTCACGTGTTTTACTATTCGTTGACACTGAATGTAATGTACTGGAGGCCACGCCCATCGTGGTCACGTGACCACCACCCCCCAACTCCCCTGTCACCATCATCTGGTCACCCTAATGAGAGCAGACTTGGGTAATATTTTTCATGTCACGTTTGTGGTACCCGGAAATAGGAACGGAGTGAGAGCTCTCTACTTTTCTTACATGTGAGCTCCTTCCTTTCATCTCCAACTCAGCTACCAATACTTGTGTCTTGTGTTTTGTCTCTTGGGTGACTCGTACCACGCTGGATCTAGGTCTTAGTATTATAGCTACCATGGTTTTAAATGTTTTGGCAATTAATCCAGAGATTAAAACCAACCCCCAACCAATTTCAATGATGTGTGTTGTAAGAGCAGAGGGTGACACTACCACCTCCACAGTGTTTTTTATGGGATCCCAACAGTTGTGTAAAACAAAGAATAGAACCTATTGTAGGGGCCAAACTGAGGTCAACCCCCCATCCCACCCCAATCCATCAGATAACATAGTTAGCATAGAGTAGGGTGATACAATAGGAGTCAGGACAGTCATTAGTGTGTGTGTGGGTGTGTGGTGTGGGGGGGGGGTTCTGTATGCTAAGTGGGCGTTGGTAAATAGTCGCAAATGCAAAGACTACAACTGTTATCATCAAATAAAACCATTAATCTTAAACTGCTTAATGCCATAATGCATATTCAGAGAGAAAGAATGAGAGGCGGCCTTTGTTAAATATATTTGGATTAATGACGTCTGATAATGAAACCTGAAATGTAAAGTTTTGCTACTGAGACTGAGACAGCCGCCATCTCCATAAAAAAGGTAAGAGTTAATTAATGTATTGTCATGTGAGTTTATTGTACATGGCTGTTCAGTTAAATTATGATAAATGACTTCTATCAACATAATAAGTTAGTTTAAGATCTACCGCAAAACCATGTGTTGAACCTATAGAGACACAGACAGAGAGGCAGTGGACATAGAAGAGGCGAGAGTTCATTTAGAATTGATTCTCATGACATATATCATTAAAATGTTAATACTCTTTCAAGTTTCCAGTTTGTTTTCAACTCATCTGAAATGTAAGATTTTGCTTTTCTCTTGCAGTGGACTGAAAATCACCCTGTGAACAATACCAAGAAGAGGGAATAACTACGACTTTTACGGCCCCCAGGTACAGAATGACCATAATATATCTGCAGATTTATTTAACCAGGTGCTGAAATTCTGGCGTTCAAAAGCCACTTTCCAGCAGATACTCTCTGTAAGCTTGTAAACTCCCCAACCATTGGAATTTCAAGAGCCGCAGTCTCCTTCCTCCTCCTCCTCCTCCTCCTCCTCACACTTTCAGCTGCTCAGCAATGGAGGACTTTGCTCTGGGTACATAAGTGACTGACTGGAGTCACAAGACTACACATTTGACTCACATTTCTCTTTCTCGTGTAGAAAGAGATAAATTCTATCAATGTTGCTGCAATTCCTGCTGGTTTCCGATAGAGGTCGATAACTTAAAGAGATATTCAATACTGAATCAAGTTTTTTGAGCTGTAAACATATTTGTATGACTTCTATTCGGTGAAACCTATTTGTCTCATTCTCTTTCTGTGGAAAATTTCAGCTCTACTGCACTGCTCTACCCGAATCTGTGACAAAACACTGAATATTTATGAATGGAAATGAGCTGTCATTGGTTACATTCACTATGTCATGCTTGATATTTGTATTTGTTCGGGTTTGCATTATGCTGATGCAGCTTATAAATAAATGAGCATATGCAAAAATTAGTGAGCATATGTCCAAAAGCATTAGAATTCCCTATGGACAGAAATGGAAGGAAAGGATGTGACCAGAAAGAGCTGAGGCACCGACCAGGAGCACCGAGAGATTATCTGTCTCTTCCTACTGAAACCATCATAACTTCCTCTGTAATCTGACAATGAATACATTTGTTTTGTACTCTGTAACATATATATTTTATTTTTTTAGAAGCAAATCCATGACAATTAAAATCCACTTGTCTTAAACCACTACACCACTAATTTGCCAACTACAGACAGAAACCGATCACATAATTGGATACTACATATATATACTGTATACACCCCACACTGTTTTGGGAGAGTTTAATGTATTTGTAGTGCAGAAAGACACATGGCACCTCTGACACTTTGAAAATACTCACATAATGTTATTTAGAGCTACCATGTGGCATCATTCCTGGCCTATTAGGATGTTGTGACCAAGTCAGACTCTACATCAAGTCAGTTTTAAGGTCATGCAGTTGCCTGATAACAGAAACACAACACTCGTATTGTTGAAGCGCCTCAATGATACAGCCTCCACGGCCTTCAAACGTCACCTCAAACTTCAAAGAATATCGAACCACCCACACACACACACACACTCAGAAAAACAACTGTGTGTGATCACTCATGTCTGGTGTGGAAAGTGCAGAGTTAGCAGCATGAGGCATGAAGGATGTATTTTTTCGCCAATTTGGATGGAGGATGTATTTTGTGCCTTGGTTGTAGAATGTGACTGAGAAGGCTTTTGACCTCTAGTCAGTTAGTCAGCAACCACAGGGTCTGGGAGCTTGGCACTAGAAGTTCTGGTTATCGGAATCGGGATGTTTTCTTCCCCACCTCAGTGAGTAGTGTGCAGACTCTCACCTACTGACTCACACGCCGTCTCACGCAAATGTAGGAAAAGTTGCACACAGACACATGCACTTATTCATTTAATGTTCTGCTCTACATCTGAACATAATAATACTATTACATATTTAAACATCAAACCATTATCACAGTTTTGTTTTGTAGCTTATAGGTTAGCGTTTTTGAAGTCTTATCCTATTGGTGCAGCACACACTTAGAGTCTGTCTTCACTTCATATTGTGAAGGCAATCTGTGTCAGTTGATTGGTGCATTCTATACCTGATTTGCCCTCATGATGGCACCAAATGCCAAACCTAAAAAAGGGATAAAAAAAATTGGGATCATGCCCATGTAAATAGACTAAGAGCAGGCTTCCTGTAAGCCACTGCACACTAACTGCATGTATTTAGCTGTCATCATCAAAGAGGCGAGGCAAAATTCAGTTTAACAGCTGAGGAAGCTTTTTAAACATCAATTTGGAAATCCTCCCAGTCGAATCCTGTGAGGAAAAATGACGTGGCCACAATGATGACTACCCCAGCTTTTCATAGGCTTCCATGATCTGTGCGAGATGACTAACAACCCTCGCAGAGCCCACATGATTTCATTTATTGAGTGCACGTCAGTGAAACAAAGCAGTCTTCTTAGCTTGCTGAAAACAAAATCCATACGGGACACTTATGCCAATCTCCTCCGAGCCCTGACTGAATGAAAATGATGGATTTTCTCCATCAGAGGAAGAGCCTTGGTTGCCTGTGTACACCACTGGAGATAATCAGTCCCACCGGTGATAGACTGAACCTTTCCTTGAAGTGTTTACGTAGTAGAGAGACGCTCCACCCTCTTCAAACAATGAGTGCCTCAGCTCACAAAGAGGTTACTAAACACTGAAGCTGTGTGAGAAGCACATACATACACACATACACATACACACACTTGTCATGCATGCATGTATAGGTTTAGTGTTCAGATATTTTGACTGTGAAGCATGCAGAGTGTCCTAATATTTTTTCAGCAACAAAATGTCCAAAGTCATCCACTTCTATCGAGCAGCAGCAACAAAAAATTTCTCTGACTCAATGCTGTGGGGCCTTTTTGTTGCCATGAATGAGCTTTTCAGTAAAGCCATTGTAGATAAATATTACAGGCCATTGGTAATTCCCCCTCAAAGTGTTTTCCTTTATCATTGCAGGGTGCCACGTTGTTATTCTTGGAGTGTATGTGTGTGTGTATTTGTGCTATAATCTCAGCTGGTAAAGCTTTCATGGCCCAAATTGAACATCAGCGCATACAGGAAGAAACAATCCCGTCCTTCCGTTTCTAAACTTTCACTCTAACAAATAACAGCTCTTTCGGAGAAAATGTTAACATGGAGATGACGGCCAACATTTTCAGCAGCATTACCCATTCCCATTTATGTTCAGCTAATGATTAATTAAATGACAATACTATAAATTTGACCCTGTGTTGGATGTTCCCTTTAATCCAGCTGCTGATACATAATACAGAGAATCCTGTAATGTGTAGCTCTCCCACTGAGCCCAGGGAAGAACTGGTAACCTACATGGCGGCTTTAGCAGCACTCAGCACTGTTGTGTATGCCAGAGATATTATTAATGCTTCCTGAGTTTATTTTGTTTTTCAAAGTAGCTACCTGTACTTGGCAGGACACACCATAGCCTGTTAAAAACCACACACATACGAGTAACGTTCACATGCATAGCGAGACACACACACACATACGTGGCCAAATGAGCCACTTTTGATTACATGTGTTTCCTTTTGTTGCCAAGATGTGTGCTTCACAGCTGCATTTGTTCCTGGATCTGCTGTTTTATGGTGCACTCTAGGTCACACACCAGATCTAAACATTGCCAGAGTAAAATGGGGCTTGCATGTACCCCCTCACCTCAACCCTGCCCACACACACACACACACACACACAGAGAGGCATATAAGAGACCTGCCCACACACACTCACCAGCGCACAACCCACATCAAAGCAAACACACAAATCCCACCAAGAAACGAGTGATCTATAGAGGCCTTTCAAGGAAAACGCATGCATATGCAACTATAATAAATAAGAATGTTTCCAATATGTACATGCCAGCTGTAGTTTCTCAGTGGTTAATCAGAGTCAACGTTCTCTTTTCTCAAACTGCATAAAGTTTTTGTCAAATAACCCTCTAAGGATCTGAAATGAATTTGCCTTCAAAAGGGTTCTTTCAAGAGATATGGGACTAGTCAATTGTTATGGCCTCATTTTATAATCATGGGCAATGATGCTAATGAAAAAAACACATAAATACATATACAGGCACTTACAGCAGTAGCCCTCCATACATATACTATAGGCCTTGACAAATAATGATGATCCAGTTATAATTATGACAAATGCACCACCATTTTTTTTATCTTAACATGAGCAAAGCACACATCCCAAACTTGTCTCAGCATCTTCAGCAGGGAAGTCCAGGAAGCCCTCTCCCCCGCCACTTCCACCAGCTCTTCCGGGGGAATCCCGAGGCGTTCCCAGGCCAGCCGAGAGATGTAGTCCCTCCAGCGTGTCCTGGGTCGACCTCGAGGTCTCCTCCCGGTTGGACATGCCCGAAACACCTCCCCAGGGAGGCGTCCGGGAGGCATCCTAACCAGATGCCCGAACCACCTCAGCTGGCTCCTCTCGATGTGGAGGAGCAGCGGTTCTACTCTGAGTCCCTCCCGGATGTCCGAGCTCCTCACCCTATCTCTAAGGCTGAGCCCGGCCACCCTGCGCAGGAAACTCATTTTGAACTTGTCTTCTGTAATAAAATGTACATGTACATTGTTGTGTGTACATTGTACATACATTTATATGCATAATCCATATGGTTCACAAACACAGTTAATCTGGACAATTCTAAAATTTGAATTCTAAGGTTTGTCACAGATCTCCAATACACTGTTTGGATGCTTCAAGGAAGTCCATCACATACGTTGTAATCATTTTTCAAATGAAGGCGCTTAAAGGCACCTCTTTGATCTTTGGAGTACCTCGAGTTTGTTGAAGCATCTCTGGAGAACCCATCGTTTTGCAGAAGCTCCTAACTGACCTCAGCCATCCAGGAGGATGAAACGCTGTGTTGGACAGGGGGTCGGTCCGCTGAGCAGAGTGGAGGAGCAGCCACCTGGTGGGGCTGTGGGAAAGGGAAATGGAATGTAATCACACAACATAATTCCTATAGCCGCCACAAAAACAGTCTGCAAGATTTGCAGAGTTTATGAAGCCTTCAAAGTCAATATCCTGTCAACCAGTGGCAATGGAAGGGTAAACACCTTTTTTTCACACACGTCGCACGCTGTGCTCTGTCCTCAAAAATGTATTTTATAGTGTTGTAAAGCTACTATGAAAAGCTACATTAGTTAAAAATGTGTGTGTGTGTGTGTGTGTGTGTTGGGAAAATGGGGTGCTGTGGGCTAGTGGGGTTCCTCCTTCCGCTCGTCCTTCAATACCCGATACACCCTCATTTTTTACACACACCCACACACACACACACTCGCACACTGGCTGACTCGATGATGGAGGCTCTGGGAGATATTTACATGATTCACCCTTAGACAAACATATTAGGCTGACTACACTCTCTGGGTTGGAGTATGACAAGAACAAAAAACAACAACGACTGAAGAAAGACAGAAATGGGAAAGAGAAACAATGATGTTGACAGGGACTTAAGCACTTCAGCTGTAAGGGACTTTGAGTTGGGGAGGTGGTATTTCTATATATGTTTTCAGTCTTGGAGGCGCCCCAACACCTCTTGGAAGACTTCTGACTGTATTACCTCTCAAGCAACAGGAGTGGATTTGAAACTTCATCACAAATATGGACAATTAAAGCTCTGTGTGAAGTTATTTGCGTGAAACACAGAGTAGGAAATGATCTTCAAGTTAACATTTATACTTTAAAGCTCCAGAGCAATCAAAAGATTATATCCAGTTGTACACTATAGCTACGTTCCATGCCAAATCCAACGTTGCATTAAGTAATGCACCCAAGATGCCAAGAATGTGTCTGTTTATGGTGCAACAGCATATTAACAGTCTTACTGGAGCACGGCTAATATCCAGACTTGTGTCAGGCAGACCACTGGAAGGCCCAATTTCATTATAGCTGCTACAAAACTGCATAGAACCTGATGTGATCTCAACAGAATAGCAGTATAAATAATGACTGAGAATCCCACTTGTTTTGAGATAGACAGAATGAACCATATTATATTCTGTACCACTTTGACCACAGATGTATCAAGACGGAGAAACACAAACCGCAGCTGTGAGACTCTGTCGGTTCTGTAAGACCTCCTCTCTTGCCCCCACAATACACTCTCTCTCGCCTCTCTCACCCCTCCTCACCTCCAGCCATAACAGCACTCCAGTGGACCAGATGTGCAGGACAAGGAGGTGCAGAAAGATCCTATCCAGCCCCCCCAGAGATTCCCAGGTCCATTTTGTCCTCATGTTTCAGACCGGGCTGCCAGGCTGCACATGACGCATGCCTGGCAGACTGCTGTCACTGGTCACGCTCAGTGTCGGCTAGCATGTATGATTTAGAGGGTGAGATGTGTGTGTGTGTGTGTGTGTGTGTGCGTGCCCCCACCGTTATGAGCCCTCCACCATCTCTTGCCTCTTTTTCTGTCTCTCTTTGTCTCTCTTGCTGCATTTTGCCTCCGTGAATGATCGTTTTACTGTTTCTGTACACAGCATTTCTAGAAAATTGAGCTCTGAATGGGTTTTAAGTTGCATCAAAACACAAAATCACACAAAGGTTTAATTGAACTTCTGATAAGTGCGTTAATAACTCTAGAAAGTGATTTCATGGGATATTATATTGGACCACCTCTTTATGTCAGA
Organism: Diretmoides pauciradiatus; assembly: GCA_900660315.1. NCBI lineage: Eukaryota > Metazoa > Chordata > Actinopteri > Trachichthyiformes > Diretmidae > Diretmoides > Diretmoides pauciradiatus. The sequence goes on from CABFOS010115805.1 coordinate 9,033, forward strand.
CTAATGGAAGTTCCAGTGTGATATTTACTTTTATAATGGTATTTCTCCATGTGTCTTTTGGGGCATATCTGTGGAGTTGCACAAACAGTCCCAGGCAGGACGGGTCCATCCCTCCTGGGCTTCCTCTGAAATGCGCAGAGAGAAAGATAAATGGCTCTACCCCTTATAAGCCATTAAGAGGGTGAGCAAACACTCCCTCAAAACCCTTTAAAATGACAAGACCATCTCCCCCAGCAAAAAAACAAACAACCTCTCCTGTTCTTGCTCACTTTCCTCCTCCTCCATCTCCCTTTCCTCCTCTGCTGCTCCTGCAACTTGACTTCAGCTGGATCTCGGAGATGATAAATACATAAATTAAAAGGCAGTTGTTGACCTCAACCTTCTATCTGCTGTGGAAGTGACTGCGTAGAGAGAGCCCTTGTTGACGCTCATCTCTAAGATACTGCACACAGCTGTTAAAATCTACAATGAACCTAAAAGCAGCAAAATCAGAATGGCTTTACTGTTCAGCTACAACACATGTACGGGACTTTATCTTGGTGGTCAGTGGTGCAGAGACATGTAAACAACTTACAGAGATTCATAGCACATACAGACACACGTGGTAGAGAGGGACAACAGGACCTCACATACGTTGAAAAGAGACAGTGGAAGACATATGACCTCATCTGGAAGTGAATTCCTCAAGAGGGTTCATTTTATGGAGAGCTTATAGGGATTTAGGTCAAAATGTAAACATGGCTGTCGACGCAGGGGGCCACAGTGTAGCACAACCACCCAAATAGTCATATCCTAACTACCGTGGATACGAATACTCATCAAAATGAACTTACCTGACAACTCTGTACTGTACTGTAGGTCTTATTAATGGGTCTACTAATGTGGCCCTGCATTTCACAGATCCACTTCTAAAATTGTGCACAGTTAGAGTTATCTATATGACCTCTGTTTCTGTCTTTCTGTGTCTCTGTCTCTGGCCTGGATGTATTGCAGGGTGATTTGTGACCAACTGACATTTGTGTTT
>CABFOS010115812.1:0-11065 GCA_900660315.1 Diretmoides pauciradiatus
TGGTGTGGGGGGGGGTGAAATTGTTTTTTTTTTTTTTTTTTTTTTTTTTTTTTTTTTTTTTGTTTTTTTTTCTTTTTTTTTTTTTTTTTTTTTTTTTTTTTTTTTTTTTTGTGTTTGTCTGGGCGCAGGTGCTTGCCAGCACCTAGATCTACCCCCGTTACAACTCAAAGAATTCTCTCTTGTTCTCGCTGGTGGAAGGCGCAAGTCTCGCGATATTATGACATACCAACGAACAATATTAATTAATTGAACTGTATTTAAAAAATATTTGTACTGCTCTACATACACTCCTAAAATACTTACAGTTAACCACTTATTCATTAAAATATTTACAAAAAAATATACAGAAAACAAAAAGATTACCGTCACGTGGTCGGAGTTCTTGACCACGTGGGTGGGTGTTGTCATGGTTCAGACGTACCGAGTCCCTGTAGAAGCGAGGTGCTGCTGTGTTGTTTACTACAGCCTAGAACTCCTTATAGTGGCGCATCACTTTCCCCAACCTGTCTCGCTGACTCTACAGACTGGTATTTAGATCAGGCCCAACTTGTCGCAGACATCTGACATCGGGGTGCATTGATCTGAGGCACAAACATCTAGCTAGCCGACAGTAGAGCTAGCTAGCTAGCTAGTTAGCAGAGATGGAGTGGCTGGGTAATGGAGCGGCGGTGGAGCTCCCTGATGAAGAGCCTCGCAGCGACTCTGCCTCCACGACAAGGGACTCTAATGCTGTCTATCCCCACCAGCAGGTAAATTAGCTGCGGTTACCTGAGACGTAGCTTCAGATTCATGTACTTGGGTGTGGTAGAAGTAGCAGTAAGTGACGAAAGCCAGCTAAGCCTGTTAGGAGATCACTTGACTACCATGGTAGTTAGCTTAGCTGCGTGCAAGCTAGTGTGTGTTTTACAAGCTCATGTTTTGTCCTCAGTGTTGTGTTTGGTGAAAGAATCACAACCAGGCGATCACACTCAGCAGATAATCCAATATGTTTTCATTCAACTCGCTGCCATCGCAAGTGGCCAACAAACGTTACGAAACACCAGTGGCAAGAAGACACTCAAGAGTACAGTCATGTCCACCTAACCTAGCCTGCTCCTATGAAGCGCAAACTAACTCCACTTACAACAAAATGCTGATCGTTAGTCGTTTGAATTGTCTTCTGGTGTCATTCTTGCAATCTAGGAAACAGCCCAGTCAACAGATTCGTCAAATAAATGTCGGAAAGAGAAACCCAGTCATCAGATTCGTGTGTGAGTGATGGTGGATGAGATCAGAGGCCACAATAGGGCATGCAGTACTTTCCCCATTCCCTCGGGTCCTTGATATTCTCAGCCACTTGACAGCTGTGTGGAAAAGGTTGTAGATTGGAAACAGGCATTAGAGTATTTGGACATGTGGCTCTGAATAGATGGATGCATACAACATGTATTTATTTTTAGCCCATCTCACTCCACCCTGCACCAAATACAGCCTGGTGTGGTCATGATGGTTGGAAGCTAATACAGCTGAGTTGTGATTCAGAACTTGGGAGTGATTTATTTTACTTAAATGGCAGGTTAAGAGAGTAGTGCAGCCTTGGATCCTACAATTGAGAAACCTCACAAATCAAACTGTTTTCATTACTGTGCTTTTATCTCCTCTCATTTACTGTAGACTACAGCAACTTTCTCATTCTTGCCTAATGCAGCAGGATAGGATTTTCACTGGTGCCAAACGAAGAGACCATATAACCCCAGTCCTAGCATCTCTTCACTTGATTACCTGTCAGAGATAGAATTGATTTTATTTTAAAGTTTTACTGATCTTGTGTAAATGATGGCTGGTTATGGTCCCTGAACATATTGAGCATCCTCAGGCAGGGCACACCTGACTGCAGACCCAAAACTAAAGAGTGGGCGTCATTCACAAAATGTGCGTACGATCAGATTTGATCGTAAAGCATTAGTATGGACATTTTGAATATAGTCTGATTCATCAATCTCTTCCTATCTGGATTTGTTCGGTGGTATGGACAAAAACGAACACGTGGGAAAGCTCTTAGAAGCCTTATTCTTTATAAAAAATCAATTCCAATAACCAAACCTAATTAACAACTAAATCTTTCAGTGGCCTTGTAGAAAAAAAGACCTAATAGGCTGCAAGGATACAAGATTTTCAGACTTGTAATGGCCTGGGTTGATCACATGGACTGAACATCTACAAATACAATTACAGTCCTACCATCTGATGAAGATGCAGCCTGGATCTGATCTGTGTCCAACTCCAATGCTGACCAGACACCCGACAGTGTCCAGTCATCCTATTATGGGATGGATCCTCTGATCCATGTCTGGTAGCGCCACAGTGCCCTGCCGTCCTCCGGTGGCTCATAATATGCGCCTACTTCTTATACTTTTGTCAAACCATTTCTTTTTTACCTCAGCAACCGGTGTTTCTGCTGAACAACATTGACAGCATTAATAATTTCTTGCCATGCTTTACTTTTATCATTTCTTGTGACTCCTTTAAGCATAAAGCAAGCATTCAGAAGCATAAACAGCTGTTTATCCCACTGTGGTGTTTTCGTACGCACATAAATTAGAGAAATTTACGAAGAATTTACGAACAGTTTTGTGAATGAGGCCTATTGTGTTTTTTGCCTTCAGGGCCATAACTAATTCAGTATCGTGTTAAATCACTTCTTAAAATGCATATTATATAGGCTTGCTGCTTTAATGTAATTGCTTTTGATTTGCCCACTTTTATTCTTGTGTAATTTTAGTTACCATGTTTTATCTTATTCATTATCTCTTTTTTTATTTAAACCTATTTTCTCTTGAATGTGATTCCATTCTTTCTCTCCTCATTTGACTCCTTTTACTCTTGTTTACATGCCTTCCTGGAAAGCACTTTATAAGCTCTGCTTTTAGAAATGTGCTATTGAAGTTGATATTATTTACTACTCCCCGGCTACACCTTTTATAGGAGATTTTACCACGTAAACAAGCACCAGCCAAATGCAGCTAAACTAATCTTGTGGAGGTCCCATTCTATTCACAAATATCATATTTGACTGATGGAAGTGGCTGATGAATGTTTGAGATGTACCAGCTACCATGGCCAATAGACCAGGATTAGTTTCCTGTCCTGGATTGATGGAGCTTTCTCAGTAAATGTATATGTCGGGAAATCTTGCCTTGTTGTGAGAAATAACTTGAGTCAGTCAACTTATGTTTCTTTCCATCTGTTTCTCAATCTCCCTTCCCTTCTCTTTACCTCCCTGCCTCTTCAGTCAGCATCATCCCACCTTAGTGATAGCGCCATGGCAACGCTATGCCAGAGGCAGCAGCGCTGTGTGAAGGCCTCTATCGTGTCCAGCTGGAGTCTGGCTGAGGCCCAGGACCAGCTGTGTTCTCTAGGTGTCCACGGCTCCGAGTCCCTGGAGCAGGAACAGGCCCGCACTTTGGCCTGCCCCAAAGAACTGACACACACGGAGCAGGAGTGGCGCCGCAAAGAGAGCATCCTGGGAGGTCAGGACCCCAGCCGCAGCCCTGTGCTCGGAGCTGTCGGAAGTTGGGACGTTTTTGATAAGGTAACTGCAAACACAAGTTGTTGTTTTTTCACATCTGACTGTTCTTTGGGACAGAAGTCAAAAGTGGAAAATTAAAATAAAAAATGCAAAAGGGCTTTCAGTGTCGTGATTAAGTGATTGCAAATGATGACTGTATGGTTGTTAAGTTTGGTAAGGTAATTTGGAAATTGTGATGATATTGTATGAGTTTGGGTTTGATGGTCATCCTGTATAGGCTATTGGCTGATGTTTGGTTCTAGATTTCTTGAACTAATTAAGCACCAAGTTGCCAACATTTATTAATTAATTAATTTCCAATCATCTCTGATGCGTTTCAGAATGCATCAGAGATTATGCAGAATGATCGGCCTTCCTCCCATTCTTAAAAATATAAATTTGTATGGGATGATATAATTGGGTAGGGTGGAATGTCACCGAGATCTTGTGCTTGCTTATGTCACTCTTGTACAGGTTTTCATGTCTAATCAATCGGAGATATCTTCTTAGTACCAGTAGTGCTGTACTGTAAAGGTATCTGCTCTCTCTTTCAGAGCATCATCAATGTCCAAAGTAAACCTGTAGAAATGGATCAGGACAAATGCAAGACGTTTCTCCAGAAGTACGAGCAAGAGCTCAGGCATTTTGGTGAGTGTGACACCAAATCATTCCCTTACTGTCAAATTAATGGTAAGCAAGGCTGCGTTTAGTTCGTTTTCAATGGAAAAAAACAGCATCTTAAAATTGAAACATTGAACACTTGAACACTCTGAGGCTGCCGTAGGCCCTGTCCAGACCGGATGAGTAGGTAGTTTTCAGAAGATCCAGTAGTGTAATTTTCACCGGAATAATTGAGGGATTTTCTATATGATTATTACAGCACATTTCCATGTGGGACTAATGGTCACTCAAATCGGCTGAATAAAACAGAGGATATTAACTTAAAGAGAGAGTAAAGTTAGCTAAATCTTTGTTTGTGAGAAATTATTTTTTCATGTTATGTATGTATGTTATTTTTTGTATTTGTCAGGCATGTTGCGGAGATGGGATGACAGTCAGCGATTCCTGTCAGATCTGCCTCAGCTCATCTGTGAGGAAACGGCCAACTACCTGATCCTCTGGTGCTTCAGACTACAGCAAGAAGGGGTTAGAGAATATAACTGTTTTCAATGTGAGGTCAGAGGTCACCAGACTGTGGCCCCACACACACACACACACAGATTTACTTTACTATGAACACTGCACAATTTCCATTTTTTTGGTTTATTCAAAATCCAAAATGCACGTGTCAGATATTGGTTCTTTCTCTTGGTAGCGGCCAATATGTGCACTTCCAAATAAAGGAATGACATCACCTGTCCTGTGTGTGTATATAACTAGAGGATCTGCCATGGTGTCAGCCAAGCATAACTCATATTTATACAGCACTCTTACATGAGGCATGACCTTAACTGGCATTGTAGACGAACATAGTTTTTAATATAATCTGAAGATCAGAGGTTTACGGTCGGGTCAGAGAGGTTAAACTAATGTCCTGTTGAGATGCACAGTCACACTCAAGCCAGTTGTGTGTGTGTTGTTTCCTGTAGAAAGAGGCTCTGATGGAGCAGGTGGCCCACCAAGCCGTAGCCATGCAGTTCATCCTGGAGATGGCGTCAAACTCCCAGCAGGATCCCAGAAGTTGCTTCAGACAGTTCTTCCACAAAGCCAAAGTAAGCAGGGGCATCATAGTAGGGGGGAGGGGGGAGGGGGGGACTGACTAGCCAGGGCCCTCGTAAAGCCTGGAATTAAAAGTTTGTTTTTGTTTGCGATTTTTTATTTCTAAGTAATTAATGTCATAACTAAATTAAAACTGGCTGAATAAATCGGTTGAGAGACAATTTTGTATCAAAAATAAATAAATGGTCTGAGGCCCCTCTCACCCCTTACAAAAGGCACAAAATGGTTTAGTCCGCCGACTCCGCCCCTGCACTAGGAGTCTCTAAATGCAGTGACTGCTGATGATGGACGTGTGCACTGTCATCTCGTTCCCCAAGAAAGGGAAACTGGGGGAACCAGAAAAGAGAAAGAAAGAAAGGAAAGAGAACGAAAACAACTGCTAACTAATTACAACTAACTAATAGGGTTGGGTACCGAAACCCGGTTCCTGTACGACCGACATCGGGCAGCCCGACAACTTTCCCCATTGTGATGCATTCAAGTGCGCCTGGGAAATTTGGGTACAACTTACTTACTTACTTACTGCCCATTATGCCTCCTGGCATGTAGGGCAGCAACGAAGGTCCTCCACTCTGGTCGATTCTGGGCTCTTTTCTGGACACCTCCCCATGTCATGTTCATAATGTGCCCACCACGGCCTTCAAAAGACAGTAATGCTAATGCCAGATGATCCAGATCCACCATCATTTTAGAGGGTTAGAAGTAAACCAACTGAGGAGGAGAATAATTCCCATTTTAAGATGTTGATCAATGAGGCAGAAATTAAAATATAATCTGACTCTAGTGAAGTCTATAACCTGACTCTAGTGAAGTCTTGTTCAATTGTCTTGTATTATGCAGTATCGTAAGCATTTTCTCAATGTAGGCTTTAGAAAACTAAGATGGTGTTTTTTAGTTTTGTCTTATACCTTGGGAATGAATACTTAAATAAACATGAAGAAACATAAGCATGATACTCCAAGCAAACCTCATTTAACCACAGTGAAAGTATCACGCAGTAATTGTAGGCTACAGTTTGTCTGAGAGACATCAAGAGAGGAACAGGGACTGCTTATGTGTAGGGCCCAGAAGTTTGTGCTACACCCCTGAAAGTAAGGCCAGGGTTGTTGAACAGCACACGTGATCAACATATGTAGGGTTTACCAACCAGTCGACTTGCATACCATGAAAATATATAGAGACGGATGTTACCGTGCTTGTGCTGCTAGCAGAGTCACTATATTCAACAAGTCTGTAATTATACATAGAGTGGGACGGGATTGTTTATTTCACCCAAGCTTTCAGATTTTGCCATGGACACATCACCTTCATTTATAATTTATATAGGATATCTGCTTACCTTCCATTACTTCTGCTTCTGTTGTGTATCCCTGATTTGGATTTTTCCATTTTTGTTATGGAAAGAGAAACTCAAAATACCTGTTTATATACTCAAATGTCTTTGCTCCCTTCAACTTCTCTCCCTTGCATGCACTTGTCATGTTTAGGTGTTGTTTGCCAGTAGACACGTTAAGAGTGTTTCTAATGCAGAGTTCTTTGTTGTCGTCTATGTGTAGGCAGGACAAGAGGGCTACTTAGACGTCTTCCATACGGAGCTTGAGGCCTTCCAACACAGGGTGAGAGAGTACACAGTCAAGTCTAAAGGAGACACACCCAATCACCAGAGTGTTAACACATGCTGCCGCGTCGATCCCAAAGAAGTCCTGGACTCTTTACCTCCAGTGAGTATCCTAATCCCGCCTTCAAAACGGGAAATGGTCGTAAAATATGAAACGAGTGAATTTTATTTTTAAAGCTAATATTGTCCATTCTATCAATATCACGGGGACAGCAAGAGATTCAGGCAGAAACCCACTGCAGTGAAGCCATACTACCCGTGGCTTCACTGCAGCCCAAATGTGGAGGGCGTGCTGTGTTTCTACTGCAGCTATGACCCAAATATGGGATTGTATACATGAGTGGTGTTGTAGCCTAATGTTGGATGGTTGTATGGGATGTTGGAAGAAGTCATCCATACAGTAATACAACTGCAGCAACACTACATGCAACACTGCCACCTAGTGGTTCAGTACCGTCTGCAGTAAAATGCATGAGTAACAGAAAGGTGAAATTGTTTGGGTTGTTTTTTTGTTTGTTTTTTCACTTATGATGTCAGAAGAAGGGCTTGTTGCCTGAAACGTCACTATTTGGTGGTATTAAATGTTCATGGGAGCATATTTTTAGTGTGCAGACTCTATTTCTTCTTCATCATCAGTTACTCTGTCTAGCACCTAGTACACAACTTTTTGTTTTTGTCCACTTTTTGTTTTTTCACTTAGCCTGCGTTTACTGTTAAGTGTCGGCATGTCCCACACCCATCTGTAGTTCAAAATATGCATATGCATATGTACACATAAAGAATCTATGGAGTGGAGTGCAGATCAATTTCATGTAATTTCATTTATTTAATGTTTATTTGATAGGGACAGATGCAGTTACATGGTAAATTGCGGTGCAATTTTTCAATGTTTTTCATAGCATGTTTAGCTACTGCTAATTTCCAATGTCTGTCCCTAGAAGGGCCTTTAAAATAACAACATAAAAACATAAAATGATAAAAACAGAATGCATACAAATATACACTTACTGTATACCCGTATACCTACCCACATATACATATATATACAGCATACACAATCCAGGCTGAGGACAGCTGTAGGATGCAAAGCTTCATGTTCATGGCTGTGATCTCAGTCCATCACATCTTCCTTTCTTGGTGCTGATTTTCATGCAACAGATGGTGGATTTTTGTGATTTTCTGTGTGCACAAACAGGCTTTAACCCCTGTGTACACATGCTCCTCCTCTTGAGCGATAGACTTGAGGATAGACAAGCCTCCAGCATGCCAACAGCCATTACCATAGAAACTAAAAGTTGTTTTTCTCAAAAGCTATTGATCACAAAATCACAGTTTTAGCTTGGGAGTGCCAGTGTGGGTTTTGTCCCAAATTGGTGTAATGTTAATAGAAGATGCCAGAAACAGTAGCTCATATCTCTCAAACCTCCCAGTCACATCTACAAAATAAGAGCAGGTCTTGTTTTTCCGCCATACACTGTAATGATGCTGCAGTGGTCAGGAAGTAAAGAGGGAGTGAGATGTCTTGCTTCATCAAATTGATTCATGAAAGTAAGGAGAGATCATGATCTAGGTGATACCAGTACATTTGTCAAATGACTGCTAATAAGGAAACGATCTGAATGGTGAATTTGAAAGTTGGGTGATTGTAGTTGTTGCTGTGCAGATGAGACTGATACTAGTGTGACAAATATGATCTACTAATATCAAATAATTGTTTATGTGTTTGTAGGAGCTGAAGGCAGGATTCCAGCTGGAAGATATGCAGATCTTACAGAATGTTCTGAGCACCATGAATCCACAGGTATTGCTGATCACTAACAAATGCTGACGCGAGGGAATTTTAAATTTGCCTAGTGACAATATGTCTTAAATGAAATAATTGATAAAGGATATTATTGTTCTTTTATCATTTGAAGAGACACACACATTATTGCAGTAACTCCAAATAGCTGTAAGATGTCACCATTGAGCTATTACACAATAATGTTCTACTATATGAAACTAGAATGGCTTGCATTAAATGTTATTTCCCCAAAATATGTGGATTTTTAGGTGAGAGCAGAGGTCATAAAATGTGTATATTACCATTTACACATTTGTTGGCTGACCTTTATTTTTTGTTTCGTGTCCAAAAAACACCACAAGTCCAGATGCATTTTTCTTTTGAGTTGGTTTAATTAGTGTTTTAGTAACAAACAAACAAAAAAAGAAGAAGAAGGATAAATCACTGTTCTTGTCCACTAGCAGTACCAGGACCGTTGCAGTGTTTTTCCTACCCATCTTGCTCACAAGATGGTAGTTACCAAAGTACCATTTGGTGAAGTGTTGGCTGCGTTTTTGCTTGGATCCATTTACGATTTGACCATCACCAAATTGTATCTATGGGTCATAATTGTAATGTCAGCTAACAATGTACAGAAGACTGTTTCATACAATTCATCCCCATTGCAGTGGTTGGTTATTTTAGTGTTTTGTCAGCTTGCCAGGCTTCTTACTCACATATTTATTGTGGAAATGAATGAGTGCCAGTGCAGTGCTGTAACACTTTTAGGCTACTCCTCTTTCTTATGGTTTTATTTAAGGTATTTATTTAAGATATTGGAAACCTTTGAGAGAAGTTGATGTTTGAGCTGTGCAATTTTTTGAAGTATTAATTATTGGCATAGATAAATTGAACTCACCACAGTCGGCATTTGAGGAAACCACCACCAGGGGGAGCAGGACTCACAAGGCAATGAATAGTTCTAAACAAGAACCTGGGATTGTGCTGATTGATAAGCATTCACTCAGACAAATTGCATGCTCTTGCATTATAGTGGTGAAGAATTTTATCTTTAGGTGGGGGAGTTGGTTGCTGCAACCAAAGAAAATGTTCAATGGCAGTATTGGCAGTAAAAATTGACCAAATGACCACACTCAGTTATGTAATCTCTGGTAAAAGTTGAAAGGGTTTACGTGTTATTCTGAACTACTTGCAGTCGTAGAAGAGGTTTACATTTAAGGCAACAATAGTTCCAATATTCAGATTGAAGTACTTCTCCAACATGGCAAACTGCACAGGCTCTTCTAACGTTTCCAAACGCAACAGTCCAGAGTCTTTGTGGAGATCTGGAGTACGAAAGCCTTTAGGGATGAGTGAAAGAATGAAGCTGCCCCCCCTTCTGCTGGCCCCAGAGCCGGACTAGCTGCCAAAAACACTACACACAGAACAGAAACAAAACCCCACTGCCTCTTCTCCTCCCACAGAGGAAAGATATCGAGCCAGGAATCTGTTGAAGTCAAAGTTTGGCACTTCCAGTCCTGCTTTGTGGTCGCTGTTCTCTCCTTGTCACATCTCTCTTCACCTCAGTCTCAAATTGAACTCCAAATCAATGCCTCTCACAACAACTCTTTGGAGGAGCATACATAGCTCCCTGCCCACACATTTATTTAACTTTAAAGGATAACTTCGGTATTTTTCAACCTGGACCCTATTTTCCTATGGCCGTGTGTCTACGTGACTCACAGGAATAATATTTTTTGAAATTGGTCCAATATTGACCGAGTACATGTATGTCCTCTAAAAGCGTTTTTTTGTGTTTTTTTTGCCACTGACAGGCTCTGATTGTTGTTATAAGTGTCTGACAGGATCCCGACAGAGAAATAAAACGCTTTTCTTTCGTGAGGAGTGAGACCTCTTGTTGCAGCTAGACCTTTGTTGGACTCGCTGTTGTTGGGGCTAGTTGTGCTACAAGTGGATACTAACACAATAACAACAGACCAGATCAAGCGAAAGGTAAAGAAAAACGTTTTATTTCTCTGTCGGGATCCTGTCAGACATAGATGTAGGTTCACACTTGCCCCTCAGCCTCGCGTTTCAGATGGATTTGTTAAGCTAAGCGCTAACCGCTAGCAGCTACGGGCTCGGTCAATACTGCACCAATTAAAAAAGATCTTGTTCCCATGAGCCACGTAGACACACGGCCATGGGAAAATAGGGTCCAGGTTGAAAAATACCGAAGTTATCCTTTAAAGAGCGTGTCTATTGAACCTGGGCTGGTACCGTGGCGGCGTTGATGATGTGTAATCAGTCAGCTGCTCTCTTCGCACCCTTTCATTGAGCTCATTAGGCCAGGAACATAATGCTACTGCATATTAAAGCACACGGAGGCAGCGAGGCTGTAATCGCACAGTTTGTATCA
>CABFOS010115873.1:0-10982 GCA_900660315.1 Diretmoides pauciradiatus
GGCGGTGAGGGTCGGGGAGTACCAGATTACATGTAATGGGTTACAGTAATGCAAATAAAAAATGATTATGAAAGAGTACAGTTATTGAAAGAAACTGGTCAAAATGAATGAATATGCGGGAATGTGGGACTGGTTTTGTATTTGACAATGATTATGCCCTTTAATGGTTTTAGTCTAAGAAAGGGGAAATAAACTCTACCTGCTTTTGCATATTTTCATCCCTTGTTAAGTGTTCTTGATTTTGCTATCAAAAGCAGAAAACATACCCTGGCATATTGAGAATATTGGGGGATAGCTTAAAGGGTAACTTAAGGATTATTCAACCTGGACCCTATTTTCCCATGGCCGTGTGTCTATGTGACTGATGGGAACAAGACTTTTTCAAACTGGTGCAGTATTGAGCGAGCGATTAGCTGCTAGCGCTTAGCTTATCCGACTGCAATGTAACCCTTCGGGGCAAGTTCGAGCCTAAATGTAAAGTCCTCTAAAAACTTTTTTTGTGCCACTGACAGGCTCCGATTGTGTCTGACAGGATCCCGACAGAGAAATAAAACGTTTTTCTTTATCTTTCGCTTGATCTGGTCTGTTGTTATTGTGTTAGCATCCACTTGGAGCATAGCTAGCTACAGTTTCAGCTCTAGTAGTTGGGCTACAAATGGATGCTAACAGAATAACAACATGTAGCGCTAACTATCCCATATGTATATAAAGGACAACGCTCCTGTGTTCTTTCTTATAACTCTGATCTATTACTATTAACTATTGTAGTGTATTAACTTCCCTTCTTATGTGTCAATCTTTAGTCTCTACTGGTAAGTAATAATGTAAATAGCTGTAGTGTACTTCCCACTTCATATCCAGGTAAAATAATTAAATAATTAAAGTGTGGAATCAAACACAGGTAAGTATATTTAAAACAAGAATGATGTATTAAAAGAGTTAGATATAGAATTAAATTAAAGATTGTACCGTGTACAAAAGACCCTTAAGCCGACATCAACCGTAGCATTGCATTCATACAACAATGAATCAGATGCAACTAATTTCACAGCTACTAATATATCTAGCCGGCAATAACAAAATAAACCCCAGTAGCAGACCTGTGTCGAGGCTCGGGTACGTTGTTTCCCTAATCAGCCCCTTCACTCCTGTAGTGATATTGTGACAATGCAACATGTTACAGTTGCAAAGAGTTCCAGAACTTCACAGAAGAGTATGATTTCAAGCATGTAACCTCAAGCCCCCTGTATGTGTATTATGTTTACAGTTTACAAGAATTTATGGTGAGCAGAAATGTAATTATTCTGTGTGGCTTACATCTAAAGGAAAGGGAATGTAGTGATATTTGATACTCCCGACCACTAGAGGGCAACAACGAACTGATACCTGTAAATACCTGCAAGCCACACGGTTAAAGGTAGTAGAATAACACACCTAGGGGGAGGGGCATTTTGTTTGTAAGCTGGAGCACTGCTGGACAATAAACACACGTTGTATTCAAAGAACCCGGTTCCTTCATTGCTAGAAAGAAACATTACAACTCCCAACCGGAGCTCCTAATATGAGTGTGAAACAGTACCTCAAGGCGGCGGTACCTCTCCCTTGATGTACCGCGGCGCGCGGCAGGCACACGTCACGTGCAGGTGACGTCACGTGCTGCTAACGAGCCCGTTAGCTCCTCCTCCTCCTGATGAAACGTGACTCAGCAACTCCCAACGAATGACTCCATCTGTTCCTCTTCGGTCACAGCCCAACTAAACATGTACTTAACTGGTTAAATAATGGACGAACTCACTTTTGGGGAAAGTCCCACACTACCGGTCCTCGTGTCGTCCACTGAGCTATAGCCACGACAGAGACGGCTGTGTTAGTGTGTTAGCTAGCTAGCTCTAACTAGCTCGGTAACCACCGTCCAACCCTGTCTAACTGGCGAGGAGCCGTTAGGTTTGTTCAGTCCACACACAGTTCACCGCTGTTGGGGTCTCTACTCAGACACCACATACACACTACAGTAACACTGTTAAGAACTTAAGTTACAACACTACAGTAACACTGTTAATAACTTAAGTTACGTGTCTCTAACTCGTCTTCTGTCTCATCTCCGTTCCGTTACTCTCCCGCTCGTCCATCCACCGTCTCCCGCGCACGCAACGTCCCCCGCCCTCAACCAATCACATTCAAGGTAAGTTCATTTCCGCCCTCACCCAATCACATTCAAGGTAAGTTCATTTCCGCCCTCAACCAATCACATTCAAGGTAAGTTCATTTCCGCCCTCACCCAATCACATTCAAGGTAAGTTCATTTCCGCCCTCACCCAATCACATTCAAGGTAAGTTCATTTCTACCTTAATAACGTTTTCTTTGCAGAACACATGAACAAACTTATATATTCGTACAATTGGTAAGGAAAATAACAAACATAGGCCAACCTCTAATAACATAGGGCAATATTAATATATAAGGCCTATAATTAACCAGTCAGTTAACAAACAGACCGGATCAAGCTAAAGGTAAAGAAAAACGTTGTATTTCTCTGTCGGGATCCTGTCAGACACTGACAACAATTGGAGCCTGTCAGTGGCAAAAAAAAAAAAAGTTTTTAGAGGACTATACATTTAGGTTCGAACTTGCCCCGAAGGGTTACACTGCAGCCAGATTAGCTAAGCTAAGCAGCTAAGCGCTCACTCAATACTGGACCAATTTCAAAAATTCTTGTTCCCATCAGTCACGTAGACACACATAGCAATGGGAAAATATGGTCCAGGTTGAAAAATCCTGAAGTTACCCTTTAAAGAACTCCATTCTAACTATTGAAATCAAAATGTCTGGAAGTGCTGTAGTTGCTGCTCTTACCTACATGGCCTTACAGCGAGTGAGCAGGCTGGGCTTCAGTTTCTTGCTAAGGACACATGGATGCTGTGAGAAGGACAGATCTTAAATATTGAAACATGTCACCCTTGATGGTTTTCATATTTAGAATGATTTGACTCTCAGAGGTTTACGTGTTTTAATCTACAATTAAAGATGAATTCAAGAGGAAACGCTGCCGTCGTCTCTGCTTTTATAACTGGAAAAGAGCCACGTAGAAAGTTTTTTTTAAACCCTGAAACTGCCTCATTTACCATACAAAACATGTCCCCCTAATACGGTTACCTGGAATCTCCACAACATGGCATTTCATGGCTTTCGGCTACGTTTCTCACATTTGGTTATTATAGGATTAGCAATATCCGTTTACATTTTCATGAGTAGCCATAGGGTGTTCTTTCTAAGTTAAACCATCCGTCAATATCTCCAATCAGTGTAACAGC
This sequence comes from Diretmoides pauciradiatus, assembly GCA_900660315.1. NCBI lineage: Eukaryota > Metazoa > Chordata > Actinopteri > Trachichthyiformes > Diretmidae > Diretmoides > Diretmoides pauciradiatus. Next base: position 3,313 of record CABFOS010115873.1, read on the forward strand.
ACGCAGATGGTTGCATTAAAGGTATTCAGAGACTAACACCTAATCATTAAGTTAGTAATAATTTAAACACTTAAAACCTGAAGCAAATAGATTCTCCTCTGGCAATAATATCAACATGAGCATCACACTGTATTCAAAGAGTCTCTATCCTGTTCACTGTGGCTGTAATTCAGTCTGCCTGTCTCAAAAAGCAGACAGTGAAGTCTTCCCAGCCACCAAGACACAACACAAGAGCCTTATCTCTCGCATCAGCAAAACCTTGGCAAATCTTTGACCATGTAGGAAACCTGGAACAGTTACAGCCATTCGTTATTCAGCGCGACGGGCCACCACAAGACGGGCAGACAAAAGCCATTGAGGAGATGTATTGCTATCGGCTGCTTTTGAGGATCCAACGTTCAAAGGAAAATGGAAATGAGGTTCTGGAAAACAAATGGGTAGTAGTGAAGCCGTGATGGCGTGCCCATTGTCGCACTGATTCACTGCCTTGACAGTAGGACTAATTGACTAAGTTCTTTAGCTGTAAGCTGTTAGACTAACTGGCTGGGTTTCAATCAATCTGGGAACCTTCTCAACCCATTATAACGGAACTCGAGGGGGAAAGGAGGAAGTGGTGGGGGCACACGCTCCACCAGATCCTGTTCATGCCATTTTTTTAACCTTACGCAGCTTCCGGGTCTCCCTTTGTTTACACTCCACAGAGCAACTGCAACCATGGAGCTAACAGATGAGCTTTTTGACTACGCTAAACTACACAAAATTCCCCTTTTCAAACCTCTCCAACACCTTTGTTTGCGCTACAAACTACAACGAGTTTAGATGGTGTTTTTGGTATAGTGGTCGCCATTTTTGGTGTCTTTCCACGTACTCCACGGACTGTTTAGCTCCGCACACCGGTTGACTCTCGGTTACGCCCACTCAATTTTGATTCATGAGACTGCCCCAGAAGCTCTGGTATAATGCTTCTGGTGTGGTGCGCCACAGAGTCTCGAGAGATTAGGTTTCAATAGACAGAAATACTTTAATGTGGCTACCTGGCAAATATTCTCAGTTTTAAAATCATTTTAATCTTGCATCGAGTCCTAAAATCTTAATTTCTTAAATCAGCGAAAAAGACACCAATGGAATGAGACAATTTCACTTGTTAAATTTAACTTAAATTACATGTTTGCTTGAATTAAGTGACATCCTGTTACTATAGGAGCTCTGTGGGGTTTCCAGATATTTACACTTTCTAGAAGTTTCTTGAAACAAGCGAAAGCGCAGTTAGAAACAACTGAAATGATCTCATCTGATTTGCCGTTTCCACTTATTTTCAGGAAATGGGATTAGGACTGAATATAAAATGAAATGACAACATAAATATTAACATTTTTGCAGCATGTGATGTTCTATTTTACCTCGACAGCTCAACGCACTGCAACTTAAGAAAATCTTTATCAATTTGACAACACATGCACAGCATTTAGAAAACGTGCAGCAAATTCAGACAACACAACACATCACACACAACACATTACAGAAACGCGCTGCAACTACGCCAAACAACAGAAGTGTTTCCAGAGGACACTTAAAAGTGATGAACACGTCTGCACACGCTTGTTGTTGCCAGTTTGTGACTCATGAACGTTTATGACAAAATTGGCTATTGTACCAAGTAAATTTCCCAGTATGAGCAAATGTACTCGGTTAATAAATTTGATTCTGATTCTGATAGCCGACTTCAACAACGCCATGAGCCATATCCAAGCAGGCGAGGCAACAACAAGCCTGTCCAGACGTGTTCATCACTTTTAAGTGTCCTCTGGAAACACTTCCACACATTCTTGTTCACAGCAATACCCCGAAGTGACACACATTCCCACCTCGGTGCTGCTCAGGACAACCGCAGTCTTCTACTGTTGGTGACTGTTGGTATGGACACTTCTCTAGCCCCGGGAAGTGACAAATCAAAGGTCATTGCTGCTGTCTCTTAAACAGTAGCAAGCGCTCCATCCAGAAAAAGCACCAATGTTTTGCCTCTCAGCCCATTGGTTTCCTTTGGTATGAAGCATCACAGACCAGCCAGGTCGGTAAACATGAGCGTGCTGTCACATTTCAGGACTTCTGGGTACAGAAGGTCAACATTTTCAAACAGCTACCTCTCGTTGCCATTTGGAGCACATGTGAAGTTGCCTATCGCAGCTAAAACCATTAGGCTACTTCCCCCACAAGTCGGCATGATCTTACTTTAATTAAAGCCATAATCAAAGTATTCAGAAGTATACAAAATCCATAGTACTGCAACATTAATTGCATTAAGATAAGATGCAATTATACAATTGGCTTCGTACAGTATATATCATAAAGCAGCAACAGAAATGCAATGGTATCAATAGAGCTGTGGTTTATGACCTGAGGAGAATGATTAAGGTTTACAGCCAATAGGGGAGGACACCATGGACGTTTACCATCGACAGTCACTGCATGAAAGACTGCATACAAAAGGGCTATTAACAAAACAACATTATTTTGCTCTTCTTAAATACTGTTGTAAGGGCAAATCATAAATTAGATTAGACTAAATTAAATTAGACTGCAGCGTCGTCTTGGTGGACATGTTAGATGTTTTCCAGTTCAACAGCACGTTGCATCGCTGCTCGCTGCTGTGTCACTGTTTTGCATAGTGTTGTACGTTACAACAGTATTTGAATATGCCGTAGTCCATGTAAATCGAAAAGACGCACTACTTTTGCCATGGTTACAATAAACACACTAATAAACCAGATAGTATTTACAAAGTTGCAACTTGCAACTAAAACTAATGCTACAGATCTGATGGTTCCTAAAGTATGAGACTGATTAAAACCACAATGAGAAAATGGAAGAACATAAATCTCTGGTTTCATGGGGATTCTAGGTGAAAGGGTGTGACAGTTTCAGACAGTTTCTACTGATTTAAATTTGTTTTTCTCTTGTGAATACGCTGCTGACGCACAAGCCAGAGACACGCCGCCAACCGCTGTTGTCACTTATAACTGAACTCCCCATTCACAAAAGGATGATTGTGTAACCGGTGAAAGTCCTATCACTAGGGGCACCTGGGGACCTTTCATTCTCGGCTAGAAACACAATTACCTCAGGTAAAGCATCAATTCACCTGACACGGAGGCTGGTTACTTAAATGGCTTTCGTTAGGGTGTATTTTATAATATTCCCCAATACACAGGAACTGATGCAACTATCCAACGTGTTATTTAAGATGAGAACCTATGTAGAAGCCTAGTTAGGATTAAAGAGGAAAAGGGGGGTTGGGTGTATGTCATCATGGCGTTGAGCACCAGACATCTCAACACCTCCAGAAGGCTCAAGAAAAGGGGCATCAAAACAAAATTATCTTAAACAAAGCTGCCATTCACGTGACAGAGAAGCTGATTTTAATGGTCAAAGTGAAACAAATATGAAAAATAACTCTTTGTTCACCTTAAAGTGGTGTGATACTTCAGTGCCACACCCTTATATTATGTGCAACACCCAAAAGAAGTGTCATGATGAAGGGTCCATACACGGCACCAGCTTGGTCCTTCTAAATAAATGACAAAAGCATCCCAGTATCCAAATTTCAAAGCATATGAAATGTGACAGACTGATGCTAAAGAACTGGTTAGACTGGTTGCCAGTCTGTGCTGTTAACTTGCTTCTGTGTCTCAGACTACTCCAAACATTCAATGCTTAAGTTGCTCAAGGCAAGATTTTAATATAATTATCCTCCAGTGTCTCAGCCCCAATAATTGAGACCAAAATTGCCCAAATTGGTAAATTGGCAGCGGATATGGACAATTTTCATCCCACAGAGTCTGATTAATCAAAACCTAATACCAACTGTCTCCTAAACAACACTCCAGGGAAAGCCGAACTCACCGACATCAGATCTTTTGTCTTTTTCGTCCCTTTGGTATCCTTTGGCATAAAGCGATCCCGATCCGGTCGGGTTAGTGACACCACACAACTCTACTCCATCTATATGCTACGGTAAATATGGGAAAGTGGTAAATGTAGACATTAAAGTGGTAAATCTGATCAATGTTTTCCTGGAGGCCAATAACCTGTTAATAAGGCTCTGCTTCAACAAATACTTTTCGGTCAATATCCTAATGTGATTAAATTCCATCAAAACACCCTCAGGTGCAGAATTATAGCGTTGGACAGCGGCACAATGGTAAATTATTAATCAGATTTACCTTGGGAAATGTCTACATTTACCACTTTCCCACATTTACCATAACATATATATATGTGCTCAACTTTGCCTCAACATGTGTTCTAACTCCTTCACAGTTCCATCTGAGTATGTGAGTGACAGTAAAGTTTGGCCCGAGAAATTCCACAAAGCAAAACAGGATCACTTTCTCAGCTCAGCAACCATGGTATTTTTAATAGTCTCTCATTCGTAGCTGGTCCTATTGTATTATAGCCAGACCTTTTTGACATTGTGCACATGCCTACTGATGCCTTTATCCATCCAGAAAATCCCAAGCAACTGTGACCACATCCGTGCCATTCTTTCCACGAAAACCTCCAACTAAAGCAATTAGTGGACTGTGAGTTACACCATGTAGAGGGGCTTGGGAACATAACATTCATAGACCTCAGAAGACCTTTCAAAAGGAGACAACAATGTGTTTCCGGCATTCCGGGGAGTACATGTACATATGCCCCATAGCAATGGAGGGGGGGCGGAGGAGGAAGTTCACATTCCAGGTCGTATTGGGCTCGCAATTAGCCTGTGATGCAGTACAAGATGAAAAGGTCCAAGAGGTCTTGTCGAGGATAAAAGGCCCATTTGAGATTAACTGTTTAATTCCAGACGATCCAATGAGCTATGATGATCTGTGCAGCAAGGGGCACTGTGCCCAACCCGTTTCCCACAGGCCTTGTGCAGAAAAAACAGACATGGGACACATAACTAAGAATTTCCATCCATCCATCAGAGGGAATAAAAAGCGTGACGGAACATAATGTGCTCAGTGTGCTCCTCAGCATCATTTCTTATCCCCAGCGAGAGGAATGCCAAAGAGGGATTCAGTGAGCTACCTGAGGGTTGCTGCTGCCTGCACTGAACACAGCAAAAATATGTAGTGTATTGATAGCGTTATTGAGCATCCCCTGTGACCCTAGGAAATGCCAGTTTATGCCCTTTTCTCAGACTTATTCTTCTTTACTTTTAACTAGGGGTTGACCGATTAATCGCTTTGCCGATTAAACTATCGATATTGGTGGAACTTTGCTCCGATAGTGGCCGATGGCTGTGCAGTTTCCAATTGATCTAGAAAATGTGTTTGAGATGAACAGAGATCTTCCCCAGGACTAAAGGGATTTAGATTCCCAATATGATTCCCAATATGTGGTCAGTTCATCCAAATATCGTCTATTTGAGAAGAGAAGAGAGGATCTGTGCACAGTCGCCAGTACCGCCAGTGTCGCTATTACATGCATCTGAACCCGGACGTGCTTTTATTTTGAAATTAATCGGCTTTTGGCTTTTTCCTGCTCCAAACTATCGTTATTATATCGGCCTTTAAAAATCCACTATCGGTCGACCTCTTCTTTTAACGGAAGCAACGTTGACCCAAGTTTTCATTTGCTTGTCTCGTATACGTTGCGTTTGAGCTGTGAACAGGGAAACTGATCAAAGCGTTTGCACAGCTTAGGCTGAGCGGCAGCAAGATTTATGGAAACAATCGATCCCGGTCATCTATTCAGACTCTTCTCAGACATCTCCGACAATGACCTCCACGGGACTCCAGGAACAGATTACCTCTCCTGCACCATTCACACAGGCTGTTGTCTCTCACATTATGTTTAATTGATGAATTATGTACCAATCATTCCCCTTGCCCTCGTAATGACACCCAACTGAGGACTTGATTATGCTTGTTCTATTTATCGAGGCATCAGATGTGATGACAAAAATGAATGTGTCCCCCCCCATGATTAGCTATGGATGTCACTGGGCGACTACAGATGTGCTATTTAGTGATACGCCACCTTCCTTACAGTCACAATTCAGAGGAACCTGCAGAGCTGCATCACAGGAAGATTATACAGCAGCTTGTGAATGGCTCTTTATTTTGCCGCTCAGAGTATCATGAATCACTCGACATTATTGTCACTGCCACCGTTTGCAATGAGGATAAAATAAGAACAGACTAATCAGAACAGAAAGTGATTACAGCTGTGAATAAAACAACTGAATGACTACTACCTGTTTGTATCCAAATCAGAGCAGAAAACAACGAGGATCATTTGCAGCCAAATGAGAGGTTAGTTTCAATTTGTGAGCAGCATGAATGACATTAATCTCAAACTAAATCTGTAGTCAAATGAGTCGACCGTTTCCTCATACTCTCGGTTCCTTGTTTGCACCCCAGACACGAGGCCGATACTACATTACTGCTGAGTGAGACTTGGAAGGATTTACAAAGAAACAGACAAACAACAACAGATCTGCTGCAGTAAACATCAAAGCTATTTACTATTGTGACCGATTGTGATTCAGTCTGATAGCGCTGGCTGATTAAAGTAGACGTGCAACACATTCTACTGAATAAATGAGCCTGTATCCTGTGGAAGGAGGGTGTAGACACAGTTCCTGGTACCTACACACAGACGGGCAGGGAGGCTGAGAACAAGCAGCCTCATTAAAAGAGCCTTTTCTTTTCCTTTCTTTCCCCCAGAGCCTTTGGTCAGTATGAACACCCCGACTCTGACTCATTAAACCTGCGTAGGTGGGTAAATGTCATCTGGCCTTAAAGGATAACTTCGGTATATTTCAACCTGGACTTTATTTTCCCATGGTCGTGTGTCTACATGACTGGTGGGGAAAATAGTTTTTGAAATTGATCCATTATTGAGTGAGCACTGTTTTTAGGTTTAAGTGTCTGACAGGAGACAGACAGACAGAGAAATAAAACGTTTTTCTTTACCTTTCGCTTGACTTCTCCTTGAGGAGAACGACAATCGTCATGAAATTTAGCGAGGAGTGATACCTCTTGTTCCATTTACATCTTTGTTAGCCGGTTAGAGCTGTTACATGGATGCTGACACAATAACAACAGACTGGATCAAGCGAAAGGTAAAGAAAAATGTTTTATTACTCTGTAGGGATCCTGTCAGACACTTAGAACAACAATCGGAGTCTGTCAGTGGCAAAAAAAATACGCTTTTAGAGGACTATACACTTACCCTTCGGTGAGAACGTTCTATCCACATTAGTGCTCACTCAATACTGGATCAATTTCAAAAAATATTTTTTCCCACCAGTCCCGTAGACACACGACCACAGGGAAATAAAGTCCAGGTTGAAATATACCGAAGTTATCCTTTAAAGGTTAGGGTAGTTAGTGTTGTTTAGAAGCACTTTTTGTTATATTTGTTCAATTTCTCTGTATATCCTGATAGTAATCAATAAATCAAGTGACAATAAAAACAAAAACATCCGGTGTCTCTAGCTGGTGCAGGACTGTAATAACTCTGTCCGACGGGACTACCTGTCTGTCTACCTACCATGAAATGATTGGACGGACTACCTGTCTGTCTACCTACCATGAAATGATTGGACGGACTACCTGTCTGTCTACCTACCTACCTAGTAGTACAGTAGTGTGTGTTCAAGCGTTTGGGGGAGGGGT
>CABFOS010115890.1:9859-21555 GCA_900660315.1 Diretmoides pauciradiatus
CAGCCAGAGAGAAGATACAAGGTCAGTAACCCTCCCCCAACCTAACGTTTCACTCCATTGAAAAATAACAGCACTGGAAAAAAAGACATGAAATTATTTGATCTCTTACACACGCTACAGTTGATTATCGCTCAATTAAGCTGCATGGCATGCTAGTTCTGATAATTAAATTGATGGATGATATATCAGTTCTGTTTACATTTACTCACCTCTCACGATGGAGATGACGTTATATTTATGTGTGGATTTCACAAAGGATTTATTATAATAGGCACTCGGGCTCTGTTTGCCAATCGTGTGACCAGAGCTTGGGACAGCCGTCTTGATGGGCCCGTTACCTCGTCTGTTATTCCACCTTCTCTAACATGACGGAATAACTAATAAGACAGACAGACTAAACAGATGCTGCTGGTAAGGTGAAGATCAGAGTGAAGATGCTGCCCTGAATCTACCATGACAGAGGATAAGAAGAGCCTGCTTTGTAACAATGTAAGAGCCAAGTTTCAAGGCAGCGAGTGGGAAAAGGAACCAAGGAGCTAAGAAAACACTGGCACTAAACTCAAAGGTAGGACCTCTGAACATTCAGGAATCATCCTGGTTTAGACTATGGTGAATACCGCTGCTTTGAATGTAAAGTATGCAGCATTCAAGCAACTTAAGATACTGATGCTGTAATCTTTCAGTGTCCCGTAAGAACAGCTATAGCGTATCACCTTGTCAAAGAGTGCTTTAGTCTTTGCAGATGTCATTCAAGACAGGCATCATTGGAAGTCGAGCTTTTAATGATGTCATACTTGGAGTGGAGGGGTGGGCCTGCAACTGAATCAGCAGTTTTGTATGAGAGAGAATAGTATATTGTGTAGTTCCCACGATCTCCATTGAGACTGTTGACGTGCATTTTCATGACCCTTGTGGCATCAATGTTGAATTTCACTTTTCACTTAATGACTTTCACTTAATTCACTGCTTAACCTCACTACTTATATTATTAGGAAATCAAGTGTAAGTTGATCATAATGTTTACTGTTTATAGTGCTTAATATCCACTCTGTCCTAACCTATTTTTACAGGATGCTTTTGAGAAAATAGTTAGCCATCCCAGTCTATTACATGTTAATGCAGCTAATCATACCATTTTCATAACTGTGTAAAAAGTAAAAAAAAGTTTAAAAACAAATCACAGCACTCAAATGTGAAAGATGTTCTGTTTGTACTGTGGTGATAAATCAAGAATGGTTCTTTGTATATAGTATAGATATTTACAGGAATTTCTCCCCTACCCCCTCTTGTACTCCCCCTGATGGAATGACGTCAAAGTGTGAGTGATAGGTGCTTTCTGAGCCTGAACAGGCAGCTTGTGTGGTTGAACACTCCCACATGCCATCTGCTCTTACCCAAGTCCTGGTAACACGTGCCAAAGGAGACCCGTGAGCATAGAGACCTTCTTGTCGTCACTGAGCTGGCTCTGTCCGCCTCTCTGCCTCTTCACTGTGCAATCTGGTGCATGGCACTGATCACTGCTCACTGCCAGGCCTGCTTCAGTTGAATGTATGGGGAGAAAAGCCCCATTCTGGCAGCCAAGTGTCTCAACATGCTCCTCTGCTTTTGTTTCCTGTGTGAGGCAGCTCAAGTTGTGTTTCAGTCATGAAGGCGGAGGTGGAGTTTGGGGTCAGAATGCCAAAACACAATGTTGTCTGTAATTCTAACAGAGTTTTAATGGTTTGCAGTTGTAGTAGTGGGTTATAAATATATAAAAAATTCGGTTTAATTTAATCTACAGGGTGCTATACTTTTTATTATTGTTATATTTTTCCCCCTAAGCTATTGTTTAGCCAAGTCAATGCTGGTCTGTATATGGGTGCCTATGTGGATGCCGGAGTGCCTACACGGGTCAGACAGCCTTGAGATGGCTTTTGTCTAGCATAAATAGAGCTCCTTCTGCATCGTTGGCACTGTTTCGAGAAAAGAAAACTTTCATCCCTGCAGGCTTCTCTCAGCTGAATGGTAATGAGCTTTCCTGTTCTGAGGATATGCATCTGAATGGCTGAGTGTAATCTCTGTCCCACACCAGAGGAAAAGAATGTTAATTGGCATCTGATTACAGTAAATTCAAGGTGCAGAAGGATGTGGAGGAAGTTTGAGCTGCAAGGCTTCCTACAGTACCATAAAAGATTAGCATTAGGAAAAAAAAGTTTTAACTGTTTGCGATCAGCTTGAAATACTGGAATGTTTCATTTCCCACCATTTTTTCACAGCTATTGTACTGAAGTCATCTGATGAGATTTGCCATGTAAAATTCATATGAGAGAAACAAATATTGCTTTCATACTCTGTTCTCTGGTTCTTCCCAGTCAACAATAAAGCCCACATTTGATTTAATCATAGCCAACAAGAATGTAAATTATACAGAATATGGGTTGTTTTGTGCTTTCATGAGGCCTAAGTATTCCTGTGTACTGACAAACTGCATTGAGTCACATTAGACCAGGTTAAAGCGAGCTGTATTCAGCTTTGAAATAACCTCATTACTGAGGCAACTGCAGTCATCCTGGAACAATGTCACCTCAAAAAGGATGTCAGGCTTTTCTTAGCCAGAATCCTTTGACAAAATAACACATTATTCCTTCCCATCGTGCTGATGTAAGAATTATATTTTCATATTTCTTAGAGCTTCTATGTGTATTGTGTTTGCATCTCTTTGTGATTCTGTCTGATGGAGACGAGTTCTAGAGAATTATGAGTGCTTGGCAAGGACAGTGAAGTGGGTGAGGTGTAGGTGGTGTATGGGGCACATTCATTATTCATGAGCTGGGTGGGCAGAGTGTAAGTGGCAGGGACAGACAGAAACTATTACTGATGCTTATTCGCTCCTCTGGGGGTCCTTGACCTGTTATTTGAAGGACTAAGGAATTAATTGGTATATTGAACAAACAAGGATAATTTCCTGGAGAAATTCATTGGAATTATCGATGCACTGAGGAAGCCACAGAGATGGGGAGGAGAGATCCCTGATTTGACATTACATGAGAGAAAGGTAGGCTAATGACAACAGTGCCACAGGGAGTAGTTAGTTAAGTTTTATTATGATCATACTCTGCAATATGAGTGATGGTTTCTTACACATTTTAGTGATAACTTGATGGAGAGCTTTGAAGAAACATCTAATGAAAAACAGATCCAGGGTCTTTTGATGTGTTGTGCATTTGTGTATGATACTGGGTTTCACAAGTGCTCATTCTATTTCCAGAGACTGTATTTTGTTCTGTTTAATGCCAGTTGCTGGTCAACCTAATCAGATGGATGAGACAATGTACAATCAAACAGTCCAATTTACTGATGTAATGCATCCGCAGGGGGGAAATAACAATAAACTACTTTGTTAGAAAGTCATGGTGTGATCCAAGTGGGAGAGATGTTCATTGCTGCGAGGGAAAAGCATAATGGAGAACATTTAATATGCATGGTTTCACACCATTTGTTTAGGATTGCTATTACACAAAATAAATGTCTTACAGTCTTCTTTTTAATTTTCTTATTCAATTTTGAGAATAGGAGAATTAGAACACCAGAATTCCATGCACTGGAAAGATGGGGACACTGGTCAAACCAACTCTACTGCTACTTCTCTGGCAGAGTTTATGGGCTTTGGACGTCCCACTGGAAAGTGAGTCAGTACTGTACCTATGGTGTACTAATTTGCCAGGTGTAATTTGATAAATGTACTGTCCTCTCTCTGATAAGTGCCTGATGTACTAAGGTTATTAATTATTTCCCGGCCTACAGTCAGACAGCCCCCAACCATCATAAAGCAATCTTTGAAGGATCATATTGTCGACCCCAAGGACACCATGGTCATAGAGTGTGAAGCTAAAGGAAACCCCCAGCCAATGTAAGAGCTGTGAACAGTTCTCATATTGCCAACTCAATTCTCTGCAAACCATTTCATTGTTTTTCTGTCTTGCTTCACACTTTGCTTGATCATTAAGTTTCTCATGGAGGCGCAATGGGAAGTATTTCAATGTGGCGCGTGACCCTCAGACATCCATGCGCAGACGTTCAGGGACACTGGACATCTATGCCTGGAACAATCCAGAAGAATATGAGGCAGAGTATCAGTGCATTGCTTCCAATGAATATGGCTCTGCATACTCCAACAAGATCATACTACGACTATCCAGTGAGTTTATAAAAGTCATTTTCAATATGTAGTGAAATAATGGCTTGTAAAAATCTGCAATGCATAATGTAAGTGCATATGTTTTTACCCCAGTCTTTTTCCATTTCAGTGTGTTTCTATGAGGATGTAGGTGTGACTAGGCATGGCTCTAGATTGAATCTAACTAATCTTTCAATACAGGCGTAATCTGATCAAATGCCCTGAAATGGGGGAGGCCATACTGTATAAAAGAGCTGTGGTTCTTTAGAGCTCGTTCTATGGAGCTGACTGTATGACAGCAATGGAAATGTATAAATTATATAAATTCCAGTCAGCTCAATATCTTTACTACTTAAAATCTCAGTCTTCAAACCAGAACTTGAATTGATAATACGAAGAAAACCCTGCTGCTGCTGTGTGTTTCTGTAGGAGCTCCTCTCTGGCCAAGGGAGATTCTGGAGCCTGTGGTGGTCAGTGTTGGTTTGCCTCTGGTACTGGCCTGTGATCCTCCACCTGGGCCCCCTAAACCTGACACCTACTGGATGTCCAGCTGTAAGTGTCTCTCTTGACTTATGTCTTGCTTACATGAAGGTTTCTGATACACAGAGGTGAAATGGATTTACCATTCAAATGAAGTCCATGGTTAAGCTCTGATATTATAGGCATTATATGAATCCATCCTTTCCATCGAGTCTTGGCTGTTGTAATACATATCCTGTTGTCTCACCATGGTTCACTTCAGGTTCATATGCGAGACCTTTCAACTGGCCAATCCAGACTGCTTTCCCCACCATGCAGCCTGTGCGGCAGGACCGCAGGGTGTCCATGGGAGTAAACGGAGATCTGTACTTCTCTAATGTCCTGATCAATGACTCTGCCACTGACTACTGCTGTAGTGCGCGCTTCCCTTACAAGAATATAATCCAGCAGAAGATGCCTGTGGTTGTCAAGGTGCTTACAAGTGAGTATTGATTGTGTATTGACACTTGGACACACTGCGTTACCACACCGGCTGAATGTGGTGTTACAATGTGGACATGGACACTGATCAATACATTGTCAAAGCACATTTTTGCACAGCTTATATCCTGTGACAGGTGGGCTTCTGCTGTATTTGTTAATACTAACAGACCATTTTTTACTTAACAGTTGCATAATTATTGGCTGTTTCCCCCATTACTACTGATAACCCTGGGTTTTATGACTTAAGCACACCTTTGTTTTATTTCAGACAATCCCTAAAAAGACTCATCATTGTTTCAACCTTACTTACTGAGTGTGGTGAGTTTGTGCTCTGCTTCAATAAATTGTCTTTCTTATTCTCTTGAGTTTGCTTTCTAAAATGAATGACCTCCTCTGCTCGTCGACCTACGCTCTTGTCTTGTGACCAGACACGCTTCTTGAATGCTGACGGCATGTCTGAATGGTGTGTTGTGGTACTCTCCCTCTGCAGCTCGCACCGTGGCCGAGGCTGCCCCCACCTGGCTGTCTCCCACAGGCTCATCCAGCTCTGTACTGGTCCTGCAAGGGGACGAGCTGCTGCTGGAGTGTATAGCTGCAGGAGTGTGAGTGCAAACAAAGTCCCAAGAGGCCAAGCTGTTGCACACTGATTTCTGTCATGCATAGTGTTAAACTGATTAGACAGATTAAGTGATTTGATTGACTTTTAACCACAAAGAGTCATGCGTCTTCATCTCATATTTTGTGCCTCTACACATAACTTCATAAAAGCCATCCTAACTAAAGCCTTAAACTAAAGCCTTGTTTATCATTATGATGAAGGCCAACCCCTCAAATTCGCTGGACCAAAGACGGTGAGGAACTGGTGTTGACATCACACATGAAAGTAAAGAACTTCAACAAGATGATTAAAATCCCCAAGGCGTCTTTTGAGGATGCGGGTGAATATACCTGCTCTGCTACCAACAAGATTGGATACATTGAGCACACAATAACTGTCCGAGTCAAAGGTGAGACACATTTTCAGAAACATGTCCTCTTTTTCTGCCGTACTATGACGTTTCCACATCTAACATAGAATTCATATTTGACAGCGGCCCCATTTTGGTTGGAGAAGCCCACTGATTTGGTCTTGGCCCCTGACGAAAATGGACGTTTAGTATGTCGTTCTGATGGGGTCCCTCGACCAACAATTCGCTGGCTCATCAATGGGGAACCAATTGAAAGTAGGTTCCCAAGCAGCACTGCAGCTCATACCTACACGCTGTAAATAAAACTTCTTAATAATGTTAATAAGTGGAAGTGGAACTATTTACACTTCTACTGTGTCTCATCTCCAGCTGCCACGCCGCACCCTAGCAGGCAGGTGTCAGGGGATACAGTGACCTTCCGCGGTGTGACCCTTGAAAACACTGCTGTCTATCAGTGCAATGCTTCAAATCAGTTTGGCTACTTACTGGCCAATGCTTTTGTCAACGTACTTCGTAAGTTACCACACTGTCATCCGTGTCACGTACGGTTTAAAATATTAAATACCATGTGCAATACATACAGCTTTGGCCATACCATGCTTTACATTAAGTTCCAATGGTACCGGTCTTGTTTTCTATGTATTTAGATGCAACGCCACGTATACTCTGGCCCAGGAATGAGCTCGTTAAAGTGGTAGAGGGCAGCCGTACCTTCCTAGACTGCCGCTACTTTGGTTCTCCAGTGCCTGACTTACGATGGTGAGGCTTTTCATCTGGTACTTTCCTGTAAAGAGTGTCTTCACACATCAGCTTGAAGGAGTGTGTCTTTACTCGTGTGTCCGTTCACGCAGGTCTAAGTATGGGCAGGGGAATCTCGAAGGGAATCGTTTTAAGATCCACAGTAACGGCACCCTAGAGATCAAGCGCATACAGATAGATGACCAGGGAACTTACCTGTGTATAGTCAGCAACATCGCCGGACGAGAGGAGATGCAAGTCCGAATAGAAGTCAAAGGTGAAGTTTGCAATGATTCCTGCTTAAAAATCTTTCAGTAAGAGATGAATTGTACACAGACATACACGTTTTGACTGCAATGCTGTAGCGTTTTTCATCTGTTCTTCTCAGAGCCCACTACATTTGTCAAAAGACCACAGAATATGAAAGTTGTCCGTGGAAGCGATGTGCGCCTCGAGTGTGGCGTAAAAACCGACGCCAGTAGTCCAGTCACAACAACTTGGATGAAAAACAAAAAGTCGGTCACCCTTGGCTGGAGGTGGGCCTCTTTAACAAATGATATCTTCTAATGAAATTGTGTGTATAAATTGTGTCAGTACCAAAGGAAATACGCTTTGTGTTTTATCATGTAATGCTTGTATTCAACCCTCAGGATCTCTCTAGATGAGTCAAATCTGGTCATTACTAATGTAAACAGAGGCGATGAGGGCAACTATACCTGTATCATCAAGACTGAAATGGACCAGAAGTCTACCTCTGCTCGCCTAATGGTGATGGGTATGGTGCCTTTAAAGTAAAAAAAATATATCACTGAACCTATGTTATGTTTTTTAACTTTTCATCCTCTTTTGTGCAGACCGTCCTAACCCTCCCACTAACTTGGAGTTATCAGAGCCATATGAGCGCAGTGTAAGACTCACTTGGGTTCCTGGAGACAGCATCCACAGCCCCATTACAGGTAGCAACTCTGCTAACTAACTAAAGCTCTGCATTTGCAGTGTGTGTTATTGTTTTATGTTCATTCCTGTTGTAATCCCGTTGCATTGCCCTCCTGCACTTATTGTACAGAGTACTTAGTGCAGTATGATGAAGATGACTGGTTGCCAGGCAAGTGGAGAAACCTGACATCGTACCCAGGGAACCTCAACTCTGTCGTTCTGCAACTTTCACCATTCACCTACTATGAGTTCCGGGTCATCGCTGTCAACGCCATTGGACAAAGTCGTCCTAGCCGTCCATCCATGCGCTTCCAGACCAGCGGTGCACGTGAGTTTCATGCTCATGAAATACTCATTTGCTTGTTTACATTCTGTTCTCTGACAAATTGATTGAACTTTTATTAATACTCGACAAGACACTGAGGTAAGTCACCTCATTCACAGATCATCAAGTGAACAACAATTAAAAACAACATATCAGAATCAGATAAACAGATAAAAACAGTTACAACACAACCGAACTAAATACAACAGGTACAACTCAAATCACAGAAGGAGGAGATCATAACTTAAACTCTCTGATTGATGGGAGAACCTCCAACTTTAACGAGGTTTGAATGTCATCCCAAGACTTTGGAGCAGCATAAGAGAATGCTGTCAAGATCTGTGTTAGCTCTAGGGACTTCAAGAACAATCTAGTCACTGGAACGAGTCTGATGTGTTGAGACGTTCCAGTTTAGCAGCGCAGTAATATAAGGGGGCAAGCTACCAGAGACTGCTTTAAGAATATACATATACCAGTGATAGTCACGTCTAGCAGCTAGAGACGACCATCCAACCTTACTATACAGCACACAGTGATGTGTATCATATTTGTCTCCAGTGATGAATCTAAGAACGGAGTGGTGTGAGTCCAAAGGTTTCAAGGTGGAAGCTGCAGCATGACGATAAATCACATCACCATCACATCACCATAGTCAAGAACTGTGATCTATTATCAATATCCATTATCACCGGTGAAAGATTCTGGTAGTTCATTTCTGGTTCTTTCTAAACTGTGTTTAAGGTACCTTTATCACATAATATATATTTGATATTTGAACATTGTTATCAAAAATGACAATGCCGTCATCAACAAGGCAACAGTGATGTTGGATAATATACAAATATATAATATCTTGTCTCAATAACCAGATCAATCCAACTTGATCAATACATCCTAAAATTTCATTTCGTAAACCTTAGTCCACAATCATTGTTAGTAGTGATTAGCAAAAAAATTATGCCAACACAAAAAGTACCTTGCTATAAGAGGAAATCTTTGTACTGATGTTTCCTTTTATTATGACTTTACCCAGTATGTGAAAATTACCAAGAGGCAATGTGTTAAATATTGAATGTTTAAATGAAAATAAAAAATAAAAGGAGGAGCTGCATTTTCATCTCAGAAACCAACAAGTATCAGGACTGTAGAGTGATCTTACATACTTCATGGGAGGTGACAGGACTAAAATGAAATCCAACAGTGGGCGCTGATGTTAGAAATTGGAGGGGGCTTTCATTAACTACAGGGATTTGGAGGCCAGTGCTGGTCCAATTTCAGTAAAAAAAATGGTTGAAGTTATGGGCTTTTATTGCAGGTTCCTTGATGAGTGATCCATCAGCTTTAAATTAAAAGCTTTAAACATTGGGATTTTTTTCTTTTGTTGAGAATATGGTTAATGACACTCCAGAGTGCCCTCATATTATTTTTACTCTCGGACAGTTTGGTACTAAAGTAGGGCTTCTTCACCCCTCTAATAATATGATTTAGTTTGTTTCTATATTGTTTAGATTGGTTGAGGTTAAATGGGGTGGGATTTGAGAGAAAGGTTTTGTACATCTTATGTTTCTTTCTAAGGGACTTGACCATTCCTGACCTGGGGTTATCTAAGGCTGTACTGGTTTACAGTGAGATTTGGAAGATTTTCTCTTCTCAGTAAAGGCAACATTATACGCATTGGAAATTTCATTTATGAATTCAGTATAGGCCTTCTGTGGGTCATCATTGTCCAGAACATTATCCCATGAGAGATATTCTATCAACTCTTTAAATCTGTTGATGCTAGATGGGTTAATTACTCTATAGGCTGATAGACCTATAGATGTCATTTGCAGAAGTCATGAGGAAAATTGGAAGATGATCTGATATGTCCATTAGACTTAGGATCTTTAAAGAATTCTGCCCCTGGTTATGACAATGTCAATGCGGAGCTACTTGAAGTGGTTTCTGATTCCATTGCTGAACCACTGACACATATATTTAATTTGTCGTTTAACAAAGGAATCGTGTCACTGGAATTGAAAACAGCCAAAATTATCCCCATTTACAAAGCTGAGGATCCTGCAATCTTTACCAACTACAGACCCATTTCTATTTTACCCACCATCTCAAAGATTCTCGAAAAGCTATCTAACAACAGACTGCTGATCTATCTTGACAAGAATGAAATATTATACAAACATCAATATGGTTTCAGGAAATCCCGCTCTACTTACATGGCTGTTACCCATCTCACAAATGAACTACATAGAGCAAAGGATAAGAAAGAATAAACTAAAGGAATTTTTTCTTGTCAAAAGCATTTGACACTGTAGATCACCATATTCTATTATGAAAACTAAAATATTTGGGACTGGATGATCAGGCATTGCTGTGGTTCTCTGGTTATTTGGAACACAGACTACAGTTTGTTGCATTCAAATGAGTGAATTCTCCTCTTGTGATGAAATGTGATGTCCCCCAGGGATCAATCCTTGGGCCATTGTTGTTTCTCATATATATTAATGATCTGGCCAATGCATCAGATCAGCTATCCAACATTTTATTTGCTGATGATATAGCTTGTTTTATTCTCACACAAATCCAAATACTGTTATGAAAGTTGTCAATGAGGAATTGGAAAACATTTCAAAATGGTTCAAAATCAATATATTGTCATTATATATGACAATTATATGTATATTATATTATATTATAATATGTGATGTATATTGACTGGCAGTCATTTCAGGCGTAGAGACTGAAGAGTGAGACAATAACTGAATCTGTTTGCTGAGAAATATGTTTTACATCTATAGTGCCCAACGATTTAATTTGATTTGCGTTGTTTTATTTACAAAGAAACTGAGAATTGTCTTCGAATCGAGAATTCAGTGACGAACCCCAAAAAACACAAAAACACAAAACGTCAGTAATCAGACAAGTTTATTCAGATTTGCTTTTTTGCCAGTAACATTCAATTTGTTTGCTTTTCTGGATTTCTTTCTCTTTTTAAGGAAACAGTCTGCTACTGATACTGCTAACTACAAAACATTCCTCAGGTTAAAATACCATTACCCAAAAAGGTCCAGAAAGGTCATAACAACACAGTTTTATGGAATTGTAGCTTAACAACAGGAGTGCAATAAGCAAGCCGATCACAATTGTTAGTGATTATAAGGCTGTTGCTCATAGCTGTATAAGACAATGGCTATTTAATTGAACTTTATTGGTGCCCTGCAAACAAATGAAGAGGGAGCAGATAAAAAAGCCCTTGAAGCTAAAATCCTAAAATTGTTACATTCATTTTTCATATTTTGCTGACTATACTTTCAACTAACCCTCATCAGAACTGAGTAGAAAAGAATTTATCTCATTAAAATCTGACTTAACAGTGCGTTTAACATGGTATGTGCATACAGCAAAAATGTTTCCTTTGCATAAAAACTCAGGGGGGGTGTTTGCAAATCGGTGCAGCATACACAGGAAAGGACTAGAAAGAGATCCAGTGTAAAAATGGAACACAACAGGAACTGTGAAATAGGCAGGCTTAGGGACGGGCTATCAAGAGGGATGATGAAGGGGTTGTGAGTGGTATGAGGTCATACAGAGATGAGGGAAACTGAATGGTGAG
>CABFOS010116078.1:8277-20222 GCA_900660315.1 Diretmoides pauciradiatus
CCCCCCTGTGTACTCTATCTCTCACATGCACTCATTCCTTTTTTGTGTTTTTATCCTTTTGAGAATGATGTTGCCTACTTAAATATGTATTGTACATATATATTTACATTTTCAATAAAGAAGTCTATCTATCTATCTATCTATCTATCTATCTATCTATCTATCTATCTATCTATCTATCTATCTATCTATCTATCTATCTATCTATCTATCTATCTATCTATCTATCTATCTATCTATCTATCTATCTATCTATCTATCTATCTATCCATCTGCCTGTCTGTCTGTCTGTCTTTCTATCTACTGTGTCTCTGTCTGCCTGTCTGCCTGTCTGCCTGCCCGCCCGTCCATCCATCTATCCGTCCGTCCGTCCGTCCGTCCGTCCATCTATCTATCTATCTATCTATCTATCTATCTATCTATCTATCTATCTATCTATCTATCTATCTATCTATCTATCTATCTATCTATCTATCTATCTATCTATCTATCTATCTATCTATCTATCTATCTATCTATCTATCTATCTATCTATCTATCTATCTATCTATCTATCTATCTATCTATCTATCTATCTATCTATCTATCTATCTATCTATCTATCTATCTATCTATCTATCTATCTATGCTCAGCTCTCAACCTTCATTCTGTAAATGAAATGTGTTCAAATATAATCAAATATTTGTTAATAATCATGAAGAAAGCTGCAATTCAGTCATCCTTAGACAGGTTTTAAGTTTTTAAATTGATAAGACATTTTAATGTGAAAGATGCTGGCAGCACAATTGGTCAACTATTCAATACACCCTCACTGGTTAAATCTTGATCAAATTTCAGTTCAGTTTGCACACATTTGCACAACAAATCAATATACAATCTTCATACAAACCCATTACGTTGCCTACCCTATCCATCCATCAAGTTCTGCAAAAAATGACTGTTCCTAATAGGACTGTTCTTTATTCCACATTACATTTGTAGCTGGACAGACATACCGATAGTTTGCTTATTCTATTTGCCAGGGGAAAGTGGAGCGATGGGGGGGAGGGGGCATGACACAATATTATAGACTATATTTCATCCCACAGTGAGACTCAGTAACATATTACAGAGAACACCTAAGCCCCACATTCCTAATCACTGCCATCGCTGTAGCAAGTGCCAGTATAGCTGTTATTAATACCGGCTAACTACACACCAGCAGGCACGGTCCATCTATGACGGAGGTATTCAAAGTCTCTGATCACTGCAAACTAATGGTTTTCATTTGGATCTGACAGCTTGGTATTTGCAGGGCCCCTTGCATTGATGGATCTCTTAATTTAAAGCCATTTGTTTACCCAGATGCCTTGTCTCCTGTGTGCCATTCCACATCCCTAGAGCTGAAAAACAACATAACAGGAGCGGGAAATTAATAATAGGAGAAATTACTGTGTTAAAGCTGATTGTTAGAAAACATCTACGTACATGTAACACTCACATTGGGTGGCCTTATTTTTTTCACAGGTTTCCTGGAATGAATGTTAGAATTATTTCCAAAACTGAATGACCATGGACACCATTTGCCAAGGATTTTGCCAGTGGTAGGGTAAACATGATCATAACATGTGAGTTTACTGCATTGATGTGAGGGGATGTTGACTTAGTGACTGACCCAGGGCTGTTGCTGTCCTGTGGTGTAATCACTCCAACATGCATGGAGGTCTCCACACAGATGATGAGCTAATCTAATCCACTGCCCCAATGTCCGGAGGGACTTTGTATGCGGTGGCAGTCTGAGTATCACTAGCAGAGAGCAAGGTGCTTCCACTGAGACAAGATTAAAGGATTCAAACTGTTTGGCTCTAGGGCTATGGAAGAGCTGAACTCAACAGTAAAAGAAACTCGTCAGTTAACATTGCTGAGAAGATGTGTCCATTAAGAAAATCTCGACCAGTCATATCGTGTGTAGTCCATCAGAAAATATTTTGGAAACAAACATGGACAGAATCTGACGTACAACGTAATGCCTCCTATGCCTTCCTTGGCTTGAGCCTGTATACTCTAGAGCCAGTATTGATTATTACTGGAGGTTCTGAATTATACTGTTAGGTTTGCTTATTGATCAGTAATTTATGCCATGATTGCTAATTAGATGTATTCTCATTTAATGAAGTGCTAAACCTTAATGAAAATGAGCAGGGACTAAGGTTCTTTTACTGTAGATTATTTTGTCCTCTGTGTGAACAAAATGTTTTGAGGGTAAATGTCTAAATGACTCCCACATTGTGGCGGCACACAGATCAGAGACCCATAACCCAGACTAATGTGTTTTTTTAATGTATGTAAGTAAGTAAGTAAGTAAGCCTTTGAGAACCGTGCGGTCCATGGGGCAGGAGCCTGATTCCTGATTCCTTAGCGTGAGGCAGCTTGATGTACAAGTACACCCCCAACCAACAGTGTCTGACTTTATGGGTGGAGAGAGACACATCGGGATAGAAAGAGGGGCGTCAAGTAAGGGTTGGTAACTGGGCTGAGGATACATGCTAGTCCACAGATCCCAGCCCACCTCATGCTGCCGAGTCTTTTGTTTTGGGAGCAATCGTTTATTTCCCTTTTGAGTTGCGATGGTACATAATCCCCTTTGTCTAGGCCTCATCCAGTCCTGATCTGCAGGCATGTGATGAGGGATAGGTAGATGTCTATAATGAGGTTGACAGATTGAGAGCGCACATGCCATATGGACTGATGCAATCAAAGGAAATACGTGTTTGTTTTCTTTGCTTTGGTCCCATCCCTTCACAGTTCACAAGGCGACGGTAAAACTGAACACAGCAAACAAAGGTATATGGAGGGAATATTCTTTTCCTCGTCTCATTTTTGTGTTTGCTGTTTCTAGCTCATTTTAGCATCAGATAACAGCCAGTAAGACTGGCATGTGGCATTTCTTGCCATTCGTCAAGTGTAGGGTGCCACATTCAAGCTGTCACATTGACACATTGTCATAATACAGCGTCTAATTTAATCTATTACTCAACACTGCAGTAGACATTCTTGCTGAGTTGTGCACACAGCCTCTCATTATCACTAAAAAATAAGGTTGCTATAATTAGAGTTCTTCGGTGTGCATGAACATATAGAGGGTTAGAGGGTTAGCATCACAGCATGGACCTACTTCATCAGTTTTTATTGACTTCCATGGAATTTTAATACAACTAGGTTTTGGTGGCTTATTACTGTCGGATATCAGTGCAATGTGTGTGAGAGAGTAAGGTAAAGATGGGCTCTGTAAAACTGGCAAAGTGGTAAACTATATACAGCAGGATCTTGATGGATGGCTAGGAAGAGGGATGCAGGGTAATATTTTGGGAGGGGAAATCTAATTTTCTCCAACCTAGCTTAAGGGAGCACTAAACTCAATCAAACATAAATGTAATCAAACATGTCACTGCTCTTTGCAGCCATAGAGGGATCTTTGCCACCTTGGCTTCTCTCTCTATAAACAAAGAGACAAGAGTCAGAATGGTTAAGGTCACAGAGAGGTTATATTGCAGTTGTGCATGAGAGAACCAGTATATTGCCTCTGTTGATAATAAATCGGTTTGATCTTACTGACTGAACCTGACATTAAGGTGAAATAAGAGGCCATGCAGATACGAGATGTAATATAGAGAGATGTCATATGGGTGAGATCATGAGTGAATTTCTCAAACAAAATAATAACACTCATTCTCTAATGCTGAGTCAATACTGTAAGTTAACAATACTTTTTGTATCAAAAGCAAGCAACATAACTTTTTGTATCAAGCAACATAAAAGCAAGGCACTACACCAACCAAGACGCTCTAGGGGTGTTGCATTGTCGCCAATCCTGCATTTGAATGAATATGTGTAGAGGACTAATATCTATATCTATAGTAACTAGATTATTGTGTTTGTGTTATACAACTATGACAAAAAATGCATTTATTTGAACTTAATAGATACAACACACCCATGGCATCTTTTAGCGCGAGTCTTCAGATCTGTAGTAAAGGGTACACGATGGAAAATGCTTAAGGAGTCATCTGTAGAGGTCATCTGAGTGAAGGTCATCTTGATTATTGTTGAGATAGCCTTGCAAACAGTGTGGCATCATATCTTACGCTGGGATGCTTCTCGCCTCTCTACTTGTAAAAGCCTTGCTCTCATTACGATCCACTACATGAGTTACTCTGTTACCCACTGAGTTTTGACAGCTTAGGTCTGCCATGAAATAGCACCGTTCACCTCCAGACCTTCATCATCATGCTGCTGAACGCCTGTAATAAGGGTGGAACTGGTCATGTAGATAGATGCTGCTTCTCTCTAAAGTAAGTGAGGATGGAGATTTAAAAGAGTTGCCTGCACAACTTACTATAACTCCTGTAACTCTGAGCTGGCTTTGGTTTTTAGGTTTCTGGATTATGTTTTTGCAAGGCAAGACTGGGACAAATAAAGAGCCCAGAAATGTCATGCCTCCACTAAAGCCTGCGGGCCCTCTCAACATCACCGCCATGTCTCCATCCAATATGTCCTTCAGAGGCAGAAAAAAATAATGTTGCAAGTGATGTTACAGTAATTATTATTACTTTCCTCAGGAACAAGAAATATAACAAATTACTATTTCATATTTAGTAATAATATTACAGTTACCAATCAGAGAAATAAATAATTTCAACTGTATTGTAATTATCCTTTCATATCGCATTTAAGTTTAATAAGCCAATTTCTATCCCCAGATTTATTTCGGTCATAACTAAAGCACACGTTGCACATGCCACACGCTTGGCTTTAAGATGGATACGTTTAGTTTCAGTGGCTGGAACTACAGTAGTATTCCCATTACTTGGCTGTTGCTACTCACAAATATTGAACATAAAGTTAAAGGGAATAGTTTTCAATGCGAAAAAAGAGGAACATCATATCAGTTAAGAGTTGCAGACCATCTAGTTCAGGGTTTTTATGTGCCAGGGCTGTTTGTTCATTGTTTAATTCTTTCATTTGTTTGTGTGTAATGCTTTTTGCAGTGCGCACTGCTTAGGGGAGATATGGTTTAGGCCACGCAGAGCCCCAAGTGCCCTGGGAACTGCAGTGTGCACTCGTACATAAGGGAGTACGATAGAAGTCACACAAGCTCAAACAAACCTACGGTCTAGTCTGCGATGGAAATCAATCGTCTGGTAGCCAGCAGGACGAGGCCAGAGTCCAGTAGGTAGCCAGCAGGACGAGGCCAGAGTCCAGTAGGTAGCCAGCAGGACGAGGCCAGAGTCCAGTAGGTAGCCAGCAGGACGAGGCCAGAGTCCAGTAGGTAGCCAGCAGGACGAGGCCAGAGTCCAGTAGGTAGCCAGCAGGACGAGGCCAGAGTCCAGTAGGTAGCCAGCAGGACGAGGCCAGAGTCCAGTAGGTAGCCAGCAGGACGAGGCCAGAGTCCAGTAGGTAGCCAGTAGGATGCTACACTTTTCCTGTTGACCTTGCTGGAGGACGTCCAAGACATAAAATTTCCTTCTTCTGCATGCATATGACAGGTACATTCTGATATGTGATATGTAGGCTCATATGTTTAGAGCAGAATGCCATAATGAATCACTTTGATGTATGTACACTATATCAAGAAATATGTGCATATTTGCTGTTACTCAAATCTACTCCAATCACGCACACCCCACCCCCAAGCACAGTCTATAATATATGTACATATATGTCTATATTTTAGGCATTTCGCTGACGTGACTTACAATGGATGACTACTGTAGCTACTGTAGGGGTCCAGTGCCTTGATCAAGAAAGAACATTTCAGCAGGAAACATGGCTATTGATGGACATTGTGGGTGTTGACCCTGTGACCTTTCAGTTACTGCATAGTCTAACTACTACCCTGTAGTCCAGCAACCAACTGCCACTACAAATAGTGATCATCTAGCTTCGGACTGTAGCACAGTGACGTGGTTGCCTGTGGCGACACAAGATAAAAACATATTAGCTTTTATTTTTTTTGGTGGTGACACAGATATTCTCAGGACGTGATAAAACCGTGTTGAATTTTGAAATGAAATGAAACTACATTCTGTTGGCTTTATCTTTTTTGCACTCTGCATTCTGTTGACCTTGATTTGATCTCGCATCTGATTTAAGTGAGGATGGATGACTACTGGATCTAAGCCCTTCAATGTTAGCCTATTTTCTGAGCCTAATTTTATTTATTGACCATTTTGCATTATCTTTGGATGCTTATTATGGTTGCTGTCACCCAAAGCTTTGTTGCCTATAGTATAACAAATTTGCCTGTTCCACAGAAGACACCGATTGTGAGCCAGCTTGATATCTTACAGACTTCCTTTGTGTTAATGAAAAATTAGAGAGAAGTGTGCCTAAGGTCTGGAAATTGGAATCTGAGCAGCCGGGGTTTCTAACAGAATCTAACTTTATGCAGTGGGACCTTTAACTGTAGTTCAAACAGCCCAGTGTATTTCCCCCAATGCAGACATGCAATACAAATGCAAAGGCATTTTTAGGAGAAGAATTTGCTCAAATTGCAATTTCCCTATGCGGCTGCTTGATATATACTGTTTACCAATGGCCAATTACCATATCAGGGGATATTAGCTAGCTGGAGTGTATAGTTGAGTGGAATGAATAGGAGAAGAAAATGTTCAGAGGTTCACACAAAGGTCTCTTCCATTAAGGATCAGTGAGTTATAAAATACCCACAGGATTATAGGTTCTGATTTCTGTGACAGATTTTCTGTTTACTGAAAGAAACATCAAAACCTGCAGTAATCCAAATACAATGATTGCCATAGCTTTCATAGCATAAGTCTATGGTTAATAACCTTGCATTTGAAAATATAGACACCATATACAATAGAGCCTACCTCCATCTAGATGCTCCACATCTCATGAAGTCTACATCCCACACAATATAATCATCTATATCCTCAACTAAAATCAGTCATGTAAATAACATGATGCAGCACTGCAGCTGTTTAATCCTCCTACTGTTCTCTCTCCATACAACATCGGAGTTTGGCTGCCCACGTCTACCCCTGAAAATGCTTTGAATTATAGATTGTCATTGACATAGAACCTAGCACCAAGGGGGACCTGTCTGTCTGTCTTACTAATGACACATGGACCCCTTTTCTTTCCTCTATTGTTTGTATAACATCCATCTTCTATTTCCAACTATTGTAGAACAATGAAAGGCACTACGTAAATTACTGGGATCCTTAGAACATTGCAGGAGCTCCCTATTGGATGGCACATTTCATTTGGTAGAGTATTGATAAGGCAGGGCTGTGACTTTGAGGTGATTGATTTTGGTTTTAAGAAAAGGTCATGTTTAATTACTTGTAAGTGATTCACGCCAGCTTTGATCCATTCCAACACTAGTTAACAAAATAAATACCTGAGAGAACACAGTTTGATCAAACTTAACAAGGTTGTAATTAGACGTGTTTTTTTTGTTTATCTTTGGTTGGACCGCAGGCCACTAGTGTAGCGGTAT
Organism: Diretmoides pauciradiatus; assembly: GCA_900660315.1. Classification (NCBI taxonomy): domain Eukaryota; kingdom Metazoa; phylum Chordata; class Actinopteri; order Trachichthyiformes; family Diretmidae; genus Diretmoides; species Diretmoides pauciradiatus. Next base: position 15,783 of record CABFOS010116078.1, read on the forward strand.
ACTCCGCTGCCTACCAACCCTGAGGTCGCTGGTTCGATCCTCGGGGTTGCCACCAGCTTGGCCGAGCATTCCTACAGGCACAATTGGCCGTGTCTGCTGGTGGGAAGCTGGACGAGGGGATTTGTCCTGGTCGCTGCACCAGCGCTTCTGGTCATCAGGGCACCTGTTCAGCGGGGGGGCGGAACTGTGAGGTATAGCGTGTCCTTACGTACGCGCTACGCCCTCCCGGCGAAACTCCTCACTGACTGGTGGAAAGAAGCGGCTGATGACTTAACATGTGTCGGAGGAGGCGTGTGCTAGTCCACACTCTCCCCAGACCAACAGAAGGAGGCGGTGCAGCGACTGGGACCGCTTAGGCAGGGAGAATTAGCCATGTAAATTGGGAGAAAAATGGGGAAAATCCGACAAAAGAATAAATAAAAAAATAAAAAAATTTAGGCTGGACTGCCATAGCAGACAGCCCGTCAGACGTGAATGCCGCTGACTGACGGAGTTACTGCTGACTGATGAAGTTACACCATTGGTCGACTTTCACACACGCAATGAAATGCAAGTGCGCCTAGGAAATTTGGTCATTTGGCAATGTCATGGTGTGTTCAATGTACCATTCAGGCTAGGAAATTCCAGAGTTTGGCGGAGGGTTGCACCATTGGTTGATTTTCGCCGTAATACATTTGTGATGCATTCAAGTGCGCCTAAGAACAGAAAACAGCTCTCCATGCACCAAGAGGCATGAGGGAGAGCACACACGGTCCAACCACATACTAGGTTAGTCTTGTTTTAGATGTTCTAGATATAGACATTACACTATTATACTGTAAGACTGTAAGACTAACTCTTATTGTAGATCCCATACTCCCTCAGTAGACAATGAAACAGAATCCATGGCTTAGAAGTGGTGGATGGATTGCAAGAAAGTCTGTTCACAAATCTCCTGGATTGTACTTGGACGATAATAATACAACTTCACAGTCAATTTTCTTGGTCAGATAAATCACAGTGTCAACACCACCACCACTTACATTATGCTAAGGGGATTTTATCCAGGACAATGAGCTCCTCAACTACTGATAGAATCCCATGACATCCTTGAAAGCTCCTTGGTCCCTGGCTTGTTATACAGTATGGTGGACTTGAAAAGTAATTATTTGGGGAAACTGATGGGTTGTGATGCAATTACAGAGAAAAAGCCACAGAATAATGAAGAACATAATCCCCAAAGTCAATCCCAATTAACTGCTAAAGTCAGAAGTGAAATAAATAAGAGCAAATGACATCTGTTTATGTATTATACGATTTGGCTCTAAATGAGGATATAGTGGTAGCATAGAAATGTCCTTTTTTAAAGTAATTTTTCATGTGAAGCAATGTTCACTAAAACAAGAACAAAAGAGAAATATAAAATAAATATATAGCTGTTTTAAATTAATCATTTTCAAGTTTCCTATTCTAGCAATTAAAATTGTTTCTTCAATGTCTGTTTTCATCAGTATAGTAACTTTAGGAACCTTTTTGATTTTTATTTACCTTTTTGCTCGTGCCAAAGTTTATGTTTCAAAAGGGAGATGGAGAAACATAACTTGGCTATGCTAATGAAAGGACCCTAAGTGTTTATAAAACAACTTTATAAATTACAAGGCTACACTCAGTTTGTTTCTATCTGATGCATGAAGAATGTTGTTATTCGGAGTGATTAGTGTACACATGATACAACGTGCTGGAGCCACTGGGATACACCAGTCAAAGAACACATAGAAAAGTAACCTTTGTTCAGGGACGACTTTAGTTCTGTACAGGTACTTAAGGAGACTCTCATTTCACTTTCCTATTAACTGGCAGTCTCCTTGTCTCTTTTTTGCTTTCATTTACCCTCAAGTATATTGATTTGTCACAGGAGTACCTGAGACTATAAGACTTGGAATTGAGTCCGATAGAACTGTTAGATATTCTGGTTTGTACCATTATACACATCCAAATATGCTTGTTGCATTCCAGCAGAGATGAGCCAGACATGAACAGCAGCATGTACAGTAGTTGTCCACACAGTCTGACTGGGTTAGAAAGTAACACAATCGACCAGCCTAATGCTGGTAATTTTGTTGATTTGTAGTAAATCTATTTACTTCTACTGCGTTGTGACCAGCTATGTATTTGGAGATTGTTGAGCTGGTTGAGTTGAAAATTGCTGTATTATTCACCAATGTTTCAGACTGTGACTAACAGCCACTAAATCTGTGTAAACAGACTATGGGAAGGGGAAACGAAGGAGATACGGTAGAACTAAAATAATTCAGAGGAATACAAAGGTGAAAGATTCCCACTGAATTCTACCCTTTACGGCGTGTATTTTCCCAACAAATAAAATAAACCCAGTGAACAGAAATGTACCCAAAACGGGCGACAACTTCCCCAAAAGGAAAGGAACAGAAATAAGGGAAGGGAAGGGAAGGGAAGGGAAGGGAAGGAAAGATAGCCGTGGCCCCAAGTCAGCCTCAAACGTGAGGAATTGACCCAAGAAGGAATCACAACAAAAGCTCAATCTCCAGAAACTTCTAGAGAGAGTACCAATACCGGCTGCACATGACAAGAAATGAACAGCACCTGGGAGACAGAGCCAAAGGAACACCATGACAATAAGAGTGATATCTACCTATACATACCTGCTTCAGGCCAAGGAGAGGGGTTTTTCAGTCTTGGTGGGCTGGTCTAGAATCAGTGGGAGTCACGGACAGATATCACAGACTTTCCATCATAACATTGCTCTATTTATATGTCTCCCCATACACCAGCCCTGCTCTCTGGGGAGGTCATTAATTTGCCTCTCCATCAGTGGTATGCCCCACAAAAAGTCCAACAAAACTTGCAGTCTGCTTATGTTATGACTACGATTGTGGCAGTAGAAATTATAGCCATGCAGATTTTCACGAAAGAGATCTTCTAATAACCATGTAATAACAAATGTCCACATAAGAACAGAAAACATTTGATCTACTGCCATGCATTGGCTCTATAGAACCGCATCAACCTGAGTGTTGGCCTGATGCTCTGTAATGTTGACCCTCTGTATTATCCTTTCTTTCTAATAAGAGGTAGGGGTGAGATAAAAAGGTCTCTAGATGGAATTTGATCTGTGATTCCGATGACCTCTCGGCGTTTTGTGTGTGTGCCTGTTTACTCAATCCTCCTGTCTCAGCATTTATCAGTGGAGTAGTAGGTTGACCCCTTAACCTGCGTGAGCTTATATCATCCTTTTCATTCCAGGCATCGTGCCATGGTATCTGTGAAAGACGGTTAATGAACTGCCTTGTGAGGAGAGGGTATACTGCTTGCCCATCTCCACTCATCCCTCCTCCTGTTTCTGTATCACTTTCTTATTTACAGCCATATCTGAGCTGTTTTCTGCTGAGCTTTGGCGTTTTCCCCTAAATGGAAAGCCCTGGCGGTGTGAAGAGTTCACCTGTAGAGAAATGCATCATTTGTTAGGATTTGTGTTTTAGAGAACAGAAGTGTGAAGAGTACAAAACTCCTACTTCCATGCATTTTATAAGGATAATTTGACACATTGATTTTGGCAACGGACAGAATTAATCACAGGATGTTAAGAATCTGAGATACAGAAAATGTTTTTTTAGAGGTGATAGCTAATTTATTAGGATTTCATAGTGACAAATGGGGAGAAAATCTTTTTGTACTGTAATTGGAACATGGCCAACATAACAGGATTGAACCATGAAATGATAGCTATTGGTCTATAACACCGACCACTGGTCAATGGTTCTTTGTTGGAAGCTGTTGGGGGTACAGTATTGTATATTAGATAGCAGCCATTGTTGATTGATTCATTATTGATCAGTTTGTGAATGAATAGGAGACTAAAAATAAAGTGTCTTGTGTCTGCTTTGTGCAGAGTATTGCAGTATTGGATACAGAGGAACAAACTCGAAGGAGTGAGGGGGTTTCTATATTGATTCATGAATTCGGGTTTTAAGTTAATTGATGAATGAATTGGTTTCAGTTGAATTGTTAACTTGTGAATTTTATTGTATTTAGTTGGTGTATGTATGTATGTATGTATGTATGTATGTATGTATATATGTATGTATGAGTTATATATTTGTTTGTATTATGTGGACCCCAGGAAGAATAGCTGTCACACTTGATGATAGCTAATGGGGATCCGGAATAAACATAAACATAAACTCCCCATAATTTAAATATTGGAACCCGTATTGAAGGGACTAATACAGGCAAATACAGATCCAAGCAGCACTTCTTATTATTTATATTCTTTGTTTTTAGATTTTAGAGTGCAAAAGCTACTTCATTAGTAGATCGGTAAATACAAGAAGGGTGCCAGAGATAGCCCTTGATCAGACAGTTGTCTCTAATGATGACAGTCTCACACTCGAAGCTGCATGGGATACAAATTAAAACCTAATC
>CABFOS010116140.1:0-14718 GCA_900660315.1 Diretmoides pauciradiatus
GGTTCGGAACCGAAAAATAGTAGGTTTTTCTTGCGAACCGTGACGTCGTCAGTGGGCGTGTCTGATTCTAGGCTGTGGCGCCAAGCAGGAAGGAGGAAGTGTGACAACAAAACAAAATGGAGAAGAAGAATGTGCAGTGGTCTGCTGAGGAAACCAAATGTTTAGTGGCGATTTGGGCATCAACGGAGTTTCATGTTGTTGCTGTTGTGTTTACTTCCGCCTGACGCTTGTTCTTCTTCTTCATGTAGCTTTTCCGGCAGACTCGATGCCTTGCTGCACATTGCTGCCTCTCACAGGTTGAACATATTACTGCTCATGGTGGTAATAATGTCCACCCACTTCGGTTCCGCTTAAATTGATGTGAACGCGGGCCGGTTCGCCAGAAAGCACCAAGGTTCTTCACATTTGGTTCGGGAACCGGAACCGGCACGGTTCCGTGTCTGTCTGAAAGGCCCTAGAGAGGAGGGAGAGTAGGCACAAACACACACACAACAGGCCCACCAAAACCTCCTTAACGTATAACGTAACAGTGTGTGTGTGTGTGTGTGTGTGTACTGTTAGCAGCAATCTGTGGAAAGTGTCTTGCTCAAGGGCACATCGGAAGTATTTGCATATTGCAGGGAGAGTGACATGTTCTTCCACCTAGACAGAAACCAGTCCAGTTCTATCAAAGTTCTATCAATCAAGGTTAATGGTTGAGGTCTCTATCCTCTGTTCTCAGTGTCACTCCCATCCACTTTGTTGTTCAAAGGAACAGGAAGTGACATTGTCAAAGGCCTGTGTACATGTAGGAGGGCAAGTGGAGGTGGTGTGAGCGAGGTATAGAGGGAGATATAGATGTGTTTAAAAAAGAAAAAGAAGAGGGAGCGGTTATTGATCCCTGTCTGGCAGGATTGAGTGGAAAAAACAACTCCTTCTCAGGTTGAGTGAGCTGATCTTACTTCCCCGTGCCTGGTGCTGTGGATGGAGATGATTTTGGCTGGGAAAAGGTGGTTGCTCTGCCACGGCAATCGATAATCCATTAGCAAGCAAATGAGTAGATCCCGGTGACATTTGTCCCAGAGTCCTGCCCCCTCCCCCCTCCTCACCCCAAACCACCACTCCCCTACTCCCCCTTCCCAGGTTTTCATTTGTTAACGCTCTTATCTTGTGGAGCTGGTGTGCATGTGTCCTGGACTCAGACGGGTTGTACCCACCCTGAGAGCCCCTTTAAAGCTTTGCTCTGGGATGCGTCTCCGCTGATCCGGATTTGCAAACACGGCAGTGAGTCGTGAAATGAGATTTCTCCGCTATCATTACCGGGCCAAGAAAGAAGGCCACATCTCTCTCTAAGTGAACGCCTCGCTGCTCTACCCCGTTGCCTCTTCTCGGCACAGGCGTGTCTAACCATCAGTAAGACAGATCGATAGAGCTGAGCCCCGTAAGCCACCCGCCGCCGATACAGGAAACACTGTATGATGTAATGAGATGGGGACACTAAGCAGTTAAAGAGGATGGTTTTAAGTAAGCGCTAGTAGAATGCGATTAGCTTAATAAAAAAGCTTTGTTTGCATAACTTTACAAGGGATCCTTTGATCTTGTTAAGGGCCTTGGATGCACAGGAGACTTCTCTCCCTCCGGTGGAATTGTTCTCCCTGAGCTAAGGGTCCATGGGATTTCTGCTGATCTGACAGTGGAGCTCTGGAGATATTGAGCTCTATTGTTCCACACTGGTCATTGATTCCACCCCTTCAAAAACTCTTAAATAAAAACACATGCTCGCGATTTATCTGAAGGATTGACACTCCTGTCCACAATTAAATTATTTAAAAGCATGCATTGTTTTCTCCTCTCAGTCTCTTGACTGTGGGACAACTGCTCCTGGAAGTACTTTTATCTTTTCAGGGGTATTGCTCTGTGCTGCTGTTGCATTGTTGAATAGCGAAGTCAAGGGGCTTCTTTGCTCGACATTCTCTGTTGAAATGTTATAAATTATTCTGTTGGATCCCGATATGAAATAGTAAAAAAAAATTTTTTTAATTTTTTTCTATCGGTAGTCAATTGAACATCACATCAGAATGTTGGGGAAAAAATCTGTCGTCCTCACCTTGCGTGTCTTTTTTGACGAGAATGAAAGTGCATGAAATAAAAGAAAAATATATAAATTTTGGATAATTTAGCCGAATTCCTCATATCCCCTATATTTGCCAGAGGGCATGCTTCAACATCAAAGGGCCAGCTGTCAAGCCTTGAAGGGTTTGTAGTGATGGCAGACCACTGTGAATTGAATGACTTCCAAGGTCTGATCAAAGATTCACTCTAATATTTGGAGACAGTCTGGCACTTTTCTGACCATCCGAGGTCTGTAAAGGTTGGAACAATCTCATTGTTTGTGGGTAGAATTAAAACCAAGGATTTTCTTGTAATCAAAAACAGATTGAGACATGTATCTTTTGCAAAATCTCCAGGGCCCAGTTATTCAAAAAGTTTAATCTGGATCAGAATGATTCAGATTTGGAATTCACATTTTGCTGTCCAGGTAATCATCTTACTTTTGTGCCTTTTTAAAAACAACATTGGATTATTGGATCACCCTGATCCAGATACAAACTTTTCAAAGTTACCACATCCGGACTACCAGTGCTCTACATGGGACTGTCACAATTCAGGTTACTAGCTACAGTATGTAAAGAACAACAGGTAGACTAGCCAGCGTGGGCTCACGTTAAGTGTTTCTATTTGAAGAGACAGAAAACAGCACAATAAAACAATACAAACATCCCCTTCCATTTTCAGTTTCTTTTAGACAGTGGGACCCCTCATCTGGACCTGGTGCAATGGTTATAAACTACTTTTGACTAGTTCATCTCTGATGATTGCGTCATTGTAATTAATATACAGTGATAAATTAAAGTTAAAATGAAATATATTATTTTTGATTGATATTGACAGCTGTTTGTGGGATAATTTTATGGGGACAATTTTTTTTTACTTTACTGTACTGAAAGGCTTAATAATGTCATCTCTATCTACTTTATCACTGTAACGGTTAAACAAATCAAGTGAAAAATATAAATAAACATATATACTCAACTTTACAACATGCCATTTTATACAACATATTTTATACAACTTGTACCCAGTATAATCCTCATTTCTGTGTTGGAAAGTGTATGTTTTGCTGAAATGCATTTTCTTTCTTTTATTTTTTTCCGTACAATTGTATATTATGATTTGTCATGTGGCCATCCTGGCTATTGTAAATGTTGTGTAGTGTCTTGCCCTTCTGCTGTGATCAGGATAATCCTGAGTTTTTGGATCAAAAGTACTGTATCCCAATCCTACTAAAAAGTTTTGATCAACACATACTGAAGGTTTGATCCAGATTAAAACCAAGACTACATGATCTAATCCGATTTCAGAATCCTTTTTTTTCTACTGAACAACCCACTTTCAAGATTTGATCCAATCCCATCAGATTACTTCTGAACAACTGGGCCAAGGGTTCGATATGCGCTTGAAAAAAATCAGATTTTGAGTCCAGTGTGTCCCAGATCTAATCTTTTCATCGCTTCAGTTAGGGAATGGAAAAACAGGTTTTTCTGTTCCTGTTTAAATCCTCCAAACTCTCTGAACAGAATTTGTGCTCTCTGGGCTGCCGTAGAGCTTGGTGTTGCCATGGTTCACATGGTGCCAGGCACTTCCTGTTGCTCTTGCAGAATGCCGGGCTGTGGTGCCATGCCAGCTACGCCATCCCCCCGACCTGGTAAACTCCCCCGGTCTCCCGTCCTGCTTTGCCTGAGGATGATCATCCATGGTGTGTGTCTGCCATGGTGTGTCTGCCTGTGTCTCTGCGTATACTGAACAGCAGCTTCAGAGCTTTTTTGAGGGCCGATTCATTCAGGTTTCAAAAGGGTTGTATGGATTTGGCTTTCAAAAGAGTTAGCGTTAAAATAACAGCTTTTGATGGGGCTAAATCTACACGTCTCTTGCCATAAGCTGTGTCTTTTAACTCCAAAAAGCTTTAAATGTAGATATTGGACATAGCTTGTTCACTGAATTATGTGGTTTTGAAAGCCATGGTTTACAATAACTCACTCAATTTACTAAGGATCGACCGATTATCGGGGCCGATATATGCGTATTTGCAGATAATCGGTATCTGCAGTTTTTTAATCCATTCGCAGATAAAACTTTCGCTCTGATGCAGCCGCGTCTCTGTCTGTAGTCACCGCTGTGTTCTGCAGCACTGTCCCACCCACAGCACTATCTGATTAGTTACACGTTAGTTAGTTACATGAATGATAGCCAATCAGAACCAAGGGACGGGCTACATGCTACAAGCAGACACACAGACAGGAGGGCAGAATTCCTCGCAGACTGAATAGAATAGAACTTTAATGGCCACACGACCAGAGCCGGTGGTATTTGTTTTCGGTACAGGTTGTAAAGACACTGCATCTTCGTTGCATGACAAAAGTGCAATACGATTAAGTGCAGTACATACAATGACAGTGACAGTGCAAAGTTACAGACAGACAACACCTTTAACATATCAAGACAGTGCCTACATAGATACATAGAACCACATTTGCATAGAGGCAGTCCTTGTGTTATTGTTCAGAATTCAGAGTTCTTATTGCTGTGGGAAAGAAACTGTTTTTGAAACAAGACGAGAGGAGCCGTTTTGCGAAGGTCAGTTGAAAGCCCAAGTGCAATAAACATCACATAAATAAACCTCACAACCCCTACATTTAAGTTGCAGAAACACCGTAACCTAATGATCCAATTCTATCAGTTTCTCAGTTGCACTGAAGATGCCCGAATATCCACGTTGCAGTCAATGTTGCCAGCTTAGCGACCTCGTCACTTTATTTAGCGAGTATTCAGACCCCTCTAGCGACAAATCTAGCGACTTTTTATGGTGTTATTGGAGACTTTTGGAGACGTGAAAACACGTATCATTCTTACTCGTCTCAACGAGCTGCGGGTGCCAGCAGCTGGGTCGTTCAGTCCTCCAGCTCAGACCGCAGTCAGAGCAGTTTATTAAGTCCTTAAAACCAATGTAAGAGCTTGTGCCTCTTCGGGGGGTGCTGATAGGTCACTGTTTAGTCTGTTTTATGAGCCTTAATTGCAGTTTTCGCTCCGTGTGTTCACGTTTGATAACTTCCTTTGTTCAATTGCTCTATTATATCGCGCTGCCAGAAATAGCAAGCAACCCTTCACAATAAAAGCACGCCCAACACAAAACAGGAAACATGTAACGGCAAGCTCAAAACAGTTAAAAACAGGTAGAAACATTTTTTAACTACAAATATATATCGGTTTCAAATATCGTTATCGGCCTTCATTGTTTACCAATAATCGGTATCGGTATCAGCTCTGAAAAAACCATATCGGTCGATCCCTAGTTTTGAGCCCCTAGCAACAACCCAAATTCTGAATTTCATATGATCTAAAACGTTGGAATGAGGCAACTGAGTAAACATGAATCAATCAGTCAATCAACCGTAACTTCTTAAAATGAAATAGTGCAGTTTCCGTGACCTTCAGTGACAAAGGTAAAACTGGTATTATTGCAACTTTACTGCATGAGATGTTGATACTCTAGACTGTATGTTCAATACTCAGGTATATATACAGGATATACATACAGGACATGTTTAATTGGAAGGTATTCCTGTTTGTGTTAATAACTCTCAGGCTCTTTGTGGCAGCTGTTTTGAAACTAGCTCAGATATTATGCCCAGAAAATGTACTATGCATATTTATAACTTTCATTCTGTTTCTTCCCATTGAAATTACTAAGCAGTATTTGCTTGTTTGTGTTAAAAGACCAAACCGTTGAGTACTATACCATGGCCTGACTCTGTAACACAGTTTGACACAACTTTTAAAGTTAAAGCTTTTTATAGTTAAAATAAAAACATGAATTGGATCCTATCGGAGTTTAGTTTTTTTTTTAATGCTGCTAAATGAGCTGCATCACTTTGCCAGAACAGATGTTCATGCCGGAGAACTCGCGAAATGTACCCATATAGAAGCTCAAAGAGGATTGTAAGGTGCCATCACATCAAAAAGCATAGTAATATATTAATCAGGAAATCATCTTTGAGTGCTCTTGTAACAGTGAAATAAAAGCTGTTTAAAATCCTCGAGGATCTTTGCGGTGAGCTGATCACAGTTGGAGAGGCTCTTGGTGAAATAATCTTCACTGTTTGTTTTTTTGATGCGTCGGTGACCAGAACTGGAGCCTCCCAATCCTTAACCCTTTGATGCACAACATGGGTCAAAAGTGACCCGAGTGAGTTTTGATTTTCTATATCTTTGCAATAAATAAATTTCATCATTCAATAATCAATATTCCAGGTATTCCTCAATTAACTTGGTATTCAGATCATCACAAATTCTTCTTTTAATTTTCCCTTTTTTACTTTTTGAAATAGATAATAAAATAGAATATGTCAACAGTTAGCTTGCTAATAGTATTGTATCAAGGTCAAGTAATGTACAAATATTATGTACAGTTATCTTTCACGAGATATCAAATATTTCCTGAGGTAAAACAATTGTAAAATAAGACTTGCATTGTAAGTGTGTGGCAGTAAAATTGATGTAGAAATACAAACACTACATCTGTTCATAGAGTAAGAAAGGAAAAATGAAAATAATGATTTGTGGTAATCAAAAACAAGATATTTAATGAATATGTGGAATATTAAGTGATGAAATAAATAGATTTCAAAAGATCTAGCAAGGAAGCCATGCATGAAATAACATAGGAAGTGAATACTGGTCATTTTTGACCCATGTTGTGCATTAGAAGGGGGATGCAGAGCTTGTGCATCAATCTCTCTGTCCTACCTCTGGTTAGGAAATACATTCACGCCCAGACATTGCTTTCAATTTTTTAAAAGATTTTAAAAGTTATTGAGCTATGAAATGAATCGGAGGACACTAGGTGGTGTGTAGTGGCCTACATTGGCATGGGCAGAGATTGGCCATCTGGGTGCCTCTGGGTGCCTCTGGGCAGGGTGGGAGACAAGGTCAAGATCCAGCGTCTTGTTCCTCAGCGGTTGTTCCTGGCGCTTTCACTGAAATCTCCAAGCAGAGGAGCACGTCAGCACTGTTTATGCTGACTGCCAGACCATGAAAGAGGAAGCAAGCAATAACTAGTCAAAAAAGCTCTCCTATTCATTACTGATAAGGACATAAGGACAATGATTACTGTACGATAACTGGCGGAGCTTTGAATATGAATTGAATAACTTCCGCTCTACATTTTTTTTTCCGCTTTGAAAGTTCACAAACACTCATTGTTTTTCTTTTCGCTCATGTTGGCAGTGTGGTGCTGCCGTTGCGAAAGAACCAATTGTGTACAAGTCTTAGTAGTTTGGAAGATTAATTCTCTCTGAGATTGAAGGGAATTGGGATGTAACCGCGTCTTTGTCTCTGTGTACAGCAGAAATAACTTTAATTTAAACTTTCAATCAGACTGGATATGATGATTGGGATTGGTGGTGAGGATGGAAGTGTATAAAGATTTTTGTGGTGATTGTAGTGCATGTTATTGTGAAGCTATTTTGATTATATATTCTGTCTGCCAAACCAATTCCCTTCAGCTGTTGCAATGCACACAAGTGGATCGTCCTATCTCAATATTAGTCTTCAATTCTGAAATTATTTACAAACATGTAATGTTATTACATCCTCCCTAATTCTTAACTTTTTTTCCTCAGGGTTGGCCAAAGAGGAACTGGCCTTTCTGCAACCATTGCAAGAAGTGAGCATGAGATCTCAGAAATCATTGACGGCCTTTCGGAACAAGAGGTGGGTACTATCAGGAGCCTTTTTAATACATTATAGTGTAGTTGTGAAATGCCCAAGTTAGAGCTGCAACAATTAGTCGATTAATCGGTTAGTTGTCAACTATTAAATTAATCGCCAACTGTTTTGATAATCGATTAATCGTTTTTGAGTCATTTTTTAAGAACAGATGTCCAGATTCTCTGATTTCAGTTTCTGGTTCTGGTTTCTTTAGTCATCTATGACAGTAAACTGAATATCTTTGGGTTGAGGACAAAAGACATTTGAGGACATCACCTTGGGCTTTGGGAAACACTGATAAACATTTTTCAACATTTTCTGACATATTATGGTCCAAACAACTAATCGATTAATTGAGAAAATGATCGACAGATTAATCGATAATGAAAATAATCGTTAGTTGCAGCACTAGTTCAACAGTCTTAGGTGAGGCAGGTGGTGTAGATCACACTGATGTAGCTATTAGGGGTGCAAAAAAATCTACATTTTCTCTTAACGATTACAGGTTCATATTGCTTAACTCGTGCGATTGCTTTGTAGTTGTTTTATTTTTTTTACACAGTCTGATCTATGCTAATTGTGAACTAGAATCTATGTGGGACAGCAAAGTGGATGTTAATAAGTATCCTGGCAGATGCCCACAGACTGGCAGCGAGTCCAAGAGTCATTTCCTATTTATTTTGGAATCTTTTTGTCTTTCCTAAATCAGAACTATCAGAAAAAAGGCAAAGGTACAAGACTGTGTACATATATTAAGAGTGAAGGAACTACTCATCCCATAAACCATTGCGATACCTTTACCTGTGATACCTTGGATCAGATATATAAGGTAATAATAACCTTACTTACTTACCGTTTTTAATGTGAATTTGTGATCCAGTTACAATCATGTAGCTAACGTTATGCTAATATTACGCGAGTTAGTCACAGCTGCATTGGATATGCAGCTAGCTAGGTACGTTAGTAGCTAACGTTAGCTAGTAACACTAGCCAACATGACATTCGCGGGTGCGGCAGGTGTGGTAAACATTTCTATGGTAACAGCGAGCTCCACCAATCAGAGACATTGCTGTTAGACTTTAGGATTGTGGGTAGTGTAGTACTTCTCCATGACATTGTGAATAAAACATGTTTGTCTTAAAATAAGGTTGATATACGGACTTGTGGCTTCTATAGGAACATATACCATCGTTTAACACTTGGCTCATCGGTTGGCTTGGCTCCAGGCTTAAAACTCTTTATACAAGGATTTTCTGAAAAGTCAATGGAGAAAATGAATTGGATTTTCACTTCCAGCACCAGAGTGTGCGGTCACTGTTGAGCTGTATTGGATAGACCTACAACCAATCAGAGCAACGACACGTCTGATCTGACGTGTAAAATTAAACTTTTACCATATCCTGTCAGAAGTACGGCATACACATCTTCCTGATCAACAAAAGCTTTGAGTGCAGTTGTTTGTTCTTTTAGAGAAAATATACCATCCAGTTGGTTTAATATGGTTGCGATAGCGGATTCAACCGTTCCACATCAACAGCAGCCATCTTGGTTGTTTACGTTGCTCGATGCTGCCAAGGCGTCTGAAGCCCTTTGTCGCCAGCTTTCAATGGAAATGACAGCCGGCCACTTCTGCTGCTTATGTGTGATATAGAAAAAATGTATAGTGAATTTTCGATTACCGTAATTTCCGGACTGTAAGCCGCTACTTTTTTCACACGCTTTGAACCCTGCGGCCTATACAATGATGCGGCTAATCTATAGATTTTTACGGGCAGTCGCCTGGTCGCAAGCCGTGCGCGCCAGAAATGACGTCACTGTGCGGCCGTCGCGAGGCCCGAGCGCTAGCGCCTTGCGAGGGCGCGCACCTGGCCAGAAATCTAGAGGCGTGTGCGGCGCGTGGTGACGTCAGTTCAATTGGATGCATTTGATTGGGGCAACGCGAGTGACGTCTGGCGGTGTCCCCCGTATGTTTCTCTACGTGTACTGGTGGACAGACCATCTCCTTTTACAACGCTTTTGTATGGTTATTAAAAACCATAAACATAGTAATTCTTCCTCGACCAATACGTGCGTCTGCTGCGCAGCAAAATCCTAAACTAGATTTGTCTATTTTTACGCGTCCCACTACACTATGCACTATTGTGCATTGTACACTGTGTCTGTGTGTGTATCTGTCTATTGAATATTTGGTTGTCAATAAACTTAACTAACAAACTAACTGTAGAGAGACACACACGCCGCTAAAAACCCAACGTATTGTCAAAACACCGTCAGGTTGTATCGCTGTCTCTCCATATGTGCGTAGACTGGTCTCCGGAGCAAGACAAGCCGACAAGCCGGTGCGGACGTGTCTACTCCTACTGTTTTTTTTACCATCTTCTACTACTTCCTGCTTTATTTTCTCACTACTGCCCCTGTCTTTGTGGTGGACACTGCAACGGCGAACGCGTCAAGTATAAACACCCGAAAGCTCCGTAGAAGTGCGCGCGCGCCCGTCGCGCGCACCCAGGCACACCCAGGTGAAAGTATAACCAGGCCTTAAGGGTTGACACACTGCCTGTTTAGTGCCTCTATCATCGTTTAAAAATAAATGCTTTTGCCAGCAAATGCTTTACCTCACTGCCCCAACACATATCTCAATTTAGGTTTTTATGTAACAAGACCTATCCAGGATTGTGTGCTGGATTAGTTGTGTACCTGGAGTAACCCTCGAGTAGCTGGGTGAGGCGGGCGTAGGATAGTCGGGACTCCGGCACGCTGATCAGGAAGGGCAGACCCACGTTCTCCATGTTGGGTCGACACAGACCCTTGTGGTTGGGCCAGTGGCTCCTCTGACATGCTCTGAGGAAAGTGTTCATAGAAGAGGTCAAAAATAAGTTTTCAAGTGTTCAGAGCTGACTCAATTCATGTTTATTGTGATATTAATTTTGTCCATATCGCTGAAACAGACAGTATTTTCTAGTTGAACTCACTGGTTGCAGTAGCCCACACGGTAGCAGCGAGTACAGCGCTTCAGCTTGTCTTCGTCAGACAGAGGAGGCTTCAGGCAGGCGGCACACTTTGAGATGGGGATACTGGGGACCTGCAGCCTCTGGGGGAACAACAGAATGAGCAGCAATGTGATCAGGATGACGGGGTGAAAAAACATCCTGAACCCTAATTAAGCAATACACTAGCAAAGTCATATGGAAAGGATTCTGAGAGTTTGCAATCAAACATATTAGACCAAATTTACCCTTGGATGTAAACAACTAAATGAGTTCTTCATGTAGTTTGAGCTGAGAAATGATTTGTTTGTCAGCTTGGCTTACATTTACAAGTGAAGCTCTTCCAAAGCAGATGTGAATATACCCAAAATGTATGTGTCCTCGTGTCCACAGTGTTTAAAAATAAGTGAGTGTGGAAACGTTCTTATGTAGCCATGTAGGGAGAAGGTTAACAAGCAAAAACAAACATCTGCTCAGGTCCATGATGATCAAACCTGAATATGCTGCTTAATTCAAATATATGAATAGTTGTTATTACCTGCTGGACTCGGAACAGCACCACCCTCTCCTTGGCCAACTCTTTGGACAGCACTTCAAAGCAGAACAGCATGTCGGAGGAGGACACGGTGTCCAGGGATTGAGACGGCAGGAAGATACGGTGGAAACGACTCTTCACCACCTGGGGACAGAAATAGAAAATATTAATTGTGTTCAAGTCAAGTGGACAGCAGAGTGGGCTGGTGTTTAGAGACCAGCCTTCAACCAGACCAGGACCCACGTTAGTAAGCTTCCACCGTGCTGAAGTGAATTACCCAAGACGAATCTATAGAGCTGCTGCTGCTTCCCATTATTATTATTATTATTATTATTATTATTATTATTATTATTATTAAATTCCAAAATAGAAATGAATTGTTTTGTGTCACAAGAGTATAAAACCCTGCAGATTTAATGTCTCTTGCCTCTGCCAGTCTGAGGTTCTCTGGTTTGATCCTCACACTCCTGGAGATGGATTCAAGGACTTCTGCAGTGCTGGAGTTCTCCTTGCTCACACTCACCAGGAACTGAAATGCATATACACACACAAAAGCACATCAACAAATAATTCATTTTTACAAAGGGATGCTCTTTACATCTTCTAGAAACCCTCCAACATGCTAAAACAGCAACAATATGATAGAACAGTTGGAGACTGACAGCTGCTATTTGACCTTACCTTGATGGGTTTTTTGTGAGGTTCCTTAGCAAAGTAGAAGACTGTGAGCACCTTCTGTTTCTGGGGCAAGGGAACTGGCAGGTAGAGGAAGGGGTCAAAGGTGATGGACACCTGCGGGAGGAGGCGAGGTGAGACAAGGAGATCAGTATGATTAACCTTCACTGAAACATGCCCTACATTGATTAGCATGTATTTTAACTGTACCTCAGAAGAAATTATAGGTTTTCTGGAAATGAAAGTGTCTTACCTTGGAGCACACGGGGCAGACAAGCTTGGACTTGAACTGTCCCTGGAAGAGGTCCACTATGAAAGAGTCATTCCTCATCTTGTGCCTCTGCCACGCTTCCTCTGCCACCACCTGGACCAGCAGACAAACACAGCATCAGGCCCAGGTCTAACCGTGTGTGTCTCCATATCATCCCTACCCATTATGATTCCGTGGGAGACCATCCAAAGTTTGGTATGGCGAGCCCAAAATAAATGGTTTTATGACATCAAAACTAACTATTACTAAAAATTACTATTAACTGTAGAATTTGGGGGGAAAAACATTCCAATCAACAAAGAACATGAAGTGATTTTTTACATCGTATATAACGATACTGCTCTACCAGCCCACCTCCAAATATCACTAAGGTGAGAGACATATGTACCTCATCCAACCGTCCATCTGAGTCCACCGTCTCTGTGTAGGGTTTGTTCTGGATGCGGTTCAGGTCCTCGTGCAGCCCATCCAGCAAGAAAGCCATGAATTCCTGGGCATCGTGCTGAGCGTAACCTGTAAACTGACTGGCTTTACTCGCCACAATTGCCTGTGGAGTTAGAAACAAATGAAGGGAGGGAAGGATAATGAGAAATGACAAGGGAACCGGAGGGAGAATCAAGGAAATAAAACATCTGATCATAAGCATAAGCACTATCGCCTGAGGGGAAGAGAGGGTAAATAATGTTATCTGTGCAGAGATATCAGTAGAGGAAGACAGGAACGGTGGCTAAAAGAAGATCATCTAGCCTAAAGCTGAACGATTATAGCAGGTAAAGACAAGACAGGATTCAGTACATTTCCATACATGGAAAGTTGAAGGTGTGCTGTGTGCGTACCTTGAGTTTTGAGGGTTGGAAGGCATGGTGTGTTCCTTTCCAAAGGGCCCTGAGCAGCACAGCAAAGCCAATGGCTAGCCTGCCTCCTGTACCCAGCGGGTTACTACAGTTGATCTCTGCCTCAAATGCTCTATCTGCAGGGCCAGAGGAAAGACATGCATGAGGCTAATGAAATCAGATTTCCTTCTGAAGATGAATAGAAAGGATTTCCCGTACCACAAACCCACAAAAATGTTTGAGGTGGGAAAAAAAAGTATGAGGTGACCTAGATTCAGAAGCCATTTCAAACGTTCGAAATACTTGAATTACAGGGACTGCATCTGAGTCATGCACATGAAGTCATTCCAAAAGTGCATACTCCAGTAAATCAAAGACACCAAGTATTTCAAACATTTTAACAACATAATAATAAGAGCCAGGTCTGTTGAAGGGGGATGATAACTAGAAGCATAATGCCTTAAGACATGGCATGACTTACACACAGACCTATACTAACTAGAAGTCAAGGGTATGAAAAAAAGGCTTGACATCAAGATAAGAATCCAGAAAGGATGCGTCTGGCTAAAAGTAATAATATTAGAGAATAGTACATACTAGCTTAAACCTTATTTATTAATGATTAGGCCCAAACAAACAATCAAAAAAAATACACTGACCATGGAAGTAGTCTCTGAGTTCTCTGGTGTTGGACAGAGACTGGATGACGCTGTTCATGAAGCAGGTGTTGCCAAGGTTGACCAATCCCGTGAACCCAGGCAGGCACACCTTCTTCTCCTCCTCTTCCTCGTGGCGCTCGTTGCTGACAGGAGGCGCATGGGTCATGGGCTGCACCATGCAGGTGGGCTTGGGCTAAGGTGGAGTTAGATCAAATGGATTTTCAATTTCCATCTTTAAATAAACAACTTTAGTTTTACCACTTTCCAAACAGCAAGTTTGTACAGAAGAACATGACTCTCCCCTTCCCCTCTGTTCTCAAAATGGTATTAAACACTATCCACTATTCAGATTGTGTTCTCTTCTACAACTCACCGTGGTGACAGCGGGCTCCGGCTTGGTGATGGGGACATGCTCGGAGACAGAGCGAGGAGCCACAGTGTCAAGACCTCCATCTTCCACTCTGGACTTGGGGGCCTTGGTTTTCTCCTCCCCCACCCTAGGGGGCTCCTCCTTGGCTGGGAGGCTGTGTTGGCTGCTGCCCGGCTGGCTCTTCTCCATGGAGGCAGGGCTTGAGGGCACAGCAACCTTGGCGCCACCCACTGCACCTTAAACAGAGGAGGAGGAGCTTGTGGTTAGAAGCTAAGGGTCAACCACAAGAGACCGGACAGGTTTGGACGTGGACCACAAGAATTGTGTCTGTGCCTATCTAGCACTTTCAAGCCTTTTCTAATAATTTTGAAATTGATTGATTTTGTTGGCAACTGAAAAGTCCTGCATGACTAAAATTGACTGAAATATCACAAAGAAATATAACAAAACTTCCTAAATAAAGACAATTTAGCTAATTATCTTTATTAGGGATGCAAGATATTGAAATTTTGGCCAATATCCGATAACCGATTATTTCCATGGTCATATCGACCAATATCGATACCGATATTGCAATACCAG
>CABFOS010116247.1:4210-18132 GCA_900660315.1 Diretmoides pauciradiatus
CAGAGGCGTGGCCAACCGGTCAAATCTGACTTATCGGCCACGCCTCTGTAAACATCAGCTGTTAAAGACACGTCACACACCATCTAGTGACAGCTCTGATGAAGACGGAAGTACTACCGTCGAAACATGTCAGGTAGGAATAACCTGTTGTGTCTGATATAAAAGAAAATACTATTTAAGTTAAAGTATAGACACTATCTACCTCTTTGGATTAGTTTCCTCTCAGCTCATTTCTTTTATGAATACTAGTAATATTTTTGCAGTTCCCATCAGGCTTTAGAGCTCTCCACAACACGGAAATTGTGCTTGTGAAAGTAACCATTGACCTCCTGCTTGCAGACTGTTGTATCTTAGTGCTTTTAGATCTTAGGACAGCTTTTGATACAACAATCACTATGTCTTAATTAATTGAATTGGTTGAATTGGTTTCGCTTCTACCTTGCCTACAGAAAACTTCTCAGTGGTTGTTGGGAATGCCTAATCATCTTCAGCTCCCTTCTTATTTGTTGTTCCTCAAGGGTAAATTCTGTACCATTGTGTTCTCAATATACATGCTGCCGCTAGGCCAAACCATTCGCAAACATATTTTAGTGCGCTGTTACGCAGATGATACCCAACTGTATGTACCACTAAAAAAACAGTGCTTTTAGCAACTTACCTTTAAGGTTTATCTCACAGATATTGAATGCTCGATGTCCCAGAACCTTTTGCAGCTGAATAAAAACCAATCTGACATCCAAATTCCATAAATATTATCCAGGACCAACTTGGTAGACGGTCAGCCAACATCACACAAGATCATAATTCAGAATAAAATGACTCTTGGTAGCCTATGTGCTATTACTTGCCAAGATTGTGATTCATTTTAAAAGTTGGCCAAATGTAACAAACTCAGATAAAATGTTTTGTTAGACAGTACCGTAGCCATACTTTTCTTAACTAATGTGAATGTGTGGTTCCAATATCAACCTGTGTGTGCATGTCATCATTTTTTATAATGTTGCCCTCCCCTCTTTCTTAGTCACATGCTGAATGAATACCAAGAGAAGTGCAATGATATCCTTTTTGATACAGAGCTATTTGTGTATATTCCCTTTGTCCAGCTGATGGTCAGTAAACAAATATGTGTTCCAGTTTTTTGTATGGTTTGGGGAATTGTCTGTTTGTATTCCTTGACAGTTTTTTACAGCTTCAAAGATCACAAAGGTACGATAAAGTATTTTTACCCCCATACATTTTAAAGATTAATGTTTTTGTTTGACATTTCAAAGATATAATAACTGAAATAGAGGCTTTTTGGGATATGTGATTATTGTAGTTATTTTCAGAACCTCTATAATATATAAACGAGTATGCATGTAAATAGAGGGTACTTTGTTGTTCCTCAGCATGGTGAATTCTGGGTCTGAAAAGTCCAGTGTACTGTAACTGAAATTATATTAAGAAAAAAAAGAAGTCATTGTGCTGAAATATAATTTTTATTATGCTGCTCTTACTGGTGCATTATCAGTGGAACAAATACCACTATAGATAGACTGTATCTATGAAAGACCAGTATTGGCTGAGAACATTGGTGCACAGATATTTTGGTCAGGCCCTAGTTAATTCATGAAGACGAGCTTCAGACTAAGGCACTGGAGCACACATGTCATCTTTCTTTATAGTAGAAGTAAACAGCTTAACCATTCATATTACATCATATGTTTTATGCAGTAAAACCACCGGACTCCAAGGACAACTGGAAGAGCTACAGGTGAAATTGATTTCTCTGGAGAAACAGAATGCAGATTATGAGTTGGTGCGAGCAGAACTGGAAGAAAATAAGGTGTGCCCAACATCTGTGGAAATCCTTACAAACTCAAAACACACAAAGTCCCAACCATCTCTTGCTTTTCTTTATGTCGCCTTGTGTATAACTTTACTTTTTTACAGTGCGCCCTGAAGGCCTATGGACAGATGTCTGAAAAGATGGAGAAACTGAAGGAGGAGAACAACAAAACAACGGCACAGTAAGAGATGACTCCAATCCTAATCAACACCACATGTACATTGAATTATGTCTTATGGAATTTTAACTATTATGTTTCTTATTCATAGGAATAAGAAGCTTGAGGACCAGCTGAAGGGTCTAGACGGTATTTAGCCCTTCATCATTTTTACACAAAATTACAGAATTATAATGTGAAACACACCTCTGATTTTGTGTTAAATTATTGTTCAAATGCATAGAACTGACAGAAAAGCAGACCCTTGAAAATGCACAGCTGAAGAGGGAGAAGGCCTCAGTTGAAAATGACTTGCTGAAGACCCAAGTAAGTAGAAAAACTAACAAAGTGCTCATGCTAACAAATGAATGAATCAGTGAATCAGAATCTGAAAATCTATTGTGTAACTCTGCTAAGGTTCCCTGAATAGGAGTGTAGATCAGGAATGAGTTTTCCCTCTAAGTCACAGATTTTCTACTTATATATGGAAGATTAAGTAATCATATAAAGCTGCCGGTATACTGCGAAGTTGGGTGAAAGCAACATTCAAAGCGATGACGTGGACAATACATTTCAGTCGAAGCACATGCCAGCAACAACTGGCATGTGACCGACACAATCAACCATGTGATATTTGAACCAATCGCAGACAGGAGGACTGCGTCACAAGATGACGGATGGGAGACTGAAAAATGTTGTGCTGGACTCCGAAGACATCGTTTTAGGTGTCGATTGTCTCTTTTGCCAAACTTTGCATGAAGTATACCGCCAGCTTCACTGGGCAGCGATACTAGGCCAGTATTCCTGTACTCAGAAGTTTTATGCATTACTGCTTAGATAACTCAGGGAAACTTCATAATCTTTGTAACTTTGTGTTTTCACCCCTTCAGGCATCTTTGAAAACATCTCAGGATCTGGCAGATCAAGTTGAAAAATTGAGAGAGCAGAATACCAAGGCAACAAGCATGTAAGAATTGTAATACACTACATTAGGGATGTGCAGCAACATGCTGGTACTTCTCTCACACACCAGGAGAGACTTCCCACAACAAACCCGCTAGACTGAGTCACATACACAGGTAACACAGGTGCAGTTAGGCTGTTGTTACATTGTTGAGTGAAGCACTGGAGACGAGAGAACTGTTGAGGGCTTTATTTAGCAACCACTAACACTGATAGCGTACATGGTTTACATGGCAAGGGGAGCAGGAGGGGAGAGGGCATATATGTAAAAATTAGGGATGCTCCTGGATTTTTGGGGCCGATACCGATCACCGATTTTTTCCCCCCCTCCGGATCGGCCGATACCGATACCGAATTTGTTTACTCTTTGCTACTAACTGTACCGTCTGTCTCTTCTAATGGTCTTACCCATATTTCTTACCCATATTATTATATCCATATGATGACACTGTCTTTACATAGACTTGTGGCTTAGATTAAGGTTATTATTAAACTCTCATTAAACTCATGAATAGGCTCCAAATATGATTCAGTATGTTTAGAATGAAGGACTGTATATTATGGGATGCTTTGTGTTAGGTGGATTGCTCCTGTAAGGAGCAGACAGAGGCAGGAGTGGATGTGATGATCTTTATGTAGTTGTAATGAAGAGACATACAGGATAAAGTATGTATGGTATCTAATGGAAACAGAGAAGCGATCTAGTAAGTACATGAAATGACTATCTAATATCTACATCCATGGAATAATATTACGTTAAGCTACATGTGAGCTACAGTAATGAGGTAAATAAATGCTTTTCCCTCTATATTTAACACAATAACAGTCATTACAATAGTGCAGCAGCGCGAGCAGACTGATTGTCCACATAGAATGATGAATGGCGATAATCGCGGCATGACGGGCACCACAGCGATATACAAGTAGCATGACGGACTATCGCGTACGGTCTCATAACCTCGTGAAATGGATGCATAACACATTTGAACGACAGTGAAAGTTATTACTACAGCATTGATCTGTAGTTGACTGTACTGTCCCCATATGTAAATACCAACACAAACAACACACAACTCACTTCACCAACACATACACACACTCGCTCCGTAGCAGAACTAACCAAAACATTGCGCAACCGGTGGACTGCTGACAATGAACGGACCCCACGGACCCCACCAGTAGGTTAGGACCCCACCAGTAGGTTAGGCTGCCCTAGTGTTTGCCTGACAGAATTAACAGTCACATAGGGGGGGTTCAGAACACGTTGTTCTATAGCTGACCATTCAGAACAATGTAATCTGATACGTGACGTTCATAACAAATTAAACGGCGCCGCTCGCTCATAAAAGATCGGTTTTTTGCGATCGGCTAATTTGGC
Source organism: Diretmoides pauciradiatus (assembly GCA_900660315.1). Lineage (NCBI taxonomy): Eukaryota > Metazoa > Chordata > Actinopteri > Trachichthyiformes > Diretmidae > Diretmoides > Diretmoides pauciradiatus. Next base: position 8,537 of record CABFOS010116247.1, read on the forward strand.
GATCACCGATCGAGTTATTTGGAGTGAAAATCGGCCGATTTATATCGGTGGCCGATTGATCGGACCATCATAAAGCATGTACATATGTAAAACAATGATGTCTGCATTTCTTTCAGTAGTAATTATTTTTTAAATGTTGACCCCATGAAATTCATCAATGATCCCCTAGGGGAAAAAAGTAGGGGGGCAATTTGGCCCCCTCTAATTTCATCCTGGATCAAACACTGGATGTGATATCAGTTGCTCTTTTGAGACACTACACATCTCAATTTCTACTGGAGATGTACGGTTTTCATGCCTTTCTCCCACGCTAAAGGTTTGCATGTTTATTTCCCTCAACAGAAAGAGCAACCTTGAAAATCAGCTTAAACAGTTTGACGGTTGGTATTGAAACTTTGAATTTGTACAATAAGAAAGTATATCTTTTTGTTTTATGTTTTTGAGGATGTGTGTTTGGTGTGTGTATATGGCAGAACTTGACTGTTCTTAATTTCCTCCTGTTCAGAATCAAATCGCAAGCAGAGTCATCAAATATCTCAACTGACAAGGGAGAAGAATCTACTGGAGGGAAACATTCGTGACCTTCAGGTGCAGCGATGACCTCTATCTCTCTTTATCGTTACAACATCTGTTTTATTTTTCAGTGGGGGAAAAAGTCCAAGCTTTAATAGCTCCCGCATAAATATTACTCTGTGTAACTTCATTTACAGCATTTTCACTGTGAATATGTGCTAGATCATAATTTTTCTGTCTTCAAATGTCACTGATAGTTTGTTCTTGACTGAATAGCATATATTACATTTTCAACATACAACAGCCACTTGGGGAAATAGATTATGTATTGACATCTCAGTTGACCAAGAAATTGCTTGTTAGGCAAAAAATGATGTAATCATGTAGAATGTTCTTATTTCAAGGCTGTTTGTTTTTGTATTTATTTTAAAACTTTTCTATTGTAGGTGAGAATGCTGAGATTGGAGAGCGAAAGGATAAAAGGTAAGAAGAATTGAAATAGCATTTACAACTACAGTCACCTAAAATAATGTTTTGCTGTTTAAATGGTTTCTTCAGCTGAAATTGCAGTCATGCAGTTTTTCGTAACTACAACATGTTAATCTCACTTATGTTGAGTGCATATGAAATCTGAATGACTATTTTTGGACAGAATTTCGGAGCGTATCAACTCAAAGTGCACCTGAGGAGCCAAAAGTGGACAAGGGTAAGCAGTTAACTACACTTTAATTGGTGTATTGGATATGTATTGCATTGACTGGATAAACTATATCACATCCACTTGTGTTGCATGGATGTTTTTGTGTGTTCTACAGAAAGGTTCCGGATGCTGCTAGAGAATCTGTGGGCATGTGTGGAACCGCAGCAGCTGCAGTCAGCAAACACATTGCACTTCTCTGGTGAGGCATCATGATTCTCAGTTTTTAACTGTTATAATGGAAGTATTGCCTGTAAAATGTGTCATCTTTGTCCTGTAATATGAGCCTGTATCTTTTAACCACCCCAAGGATTAAGTTGAATATTCATTAAAAAAAAACGGCGTACAAAATGTAAACATGAGATCCAGCATTCCTCTGTTGTTTTTTGTGATTTCAGAGGCCAATTACAAGCAAGTGCCCCCTTCTTCTCCAGAAAACAGACTACGTTCCAATCCCAGGTCCCAGTCTGCTTCTCACACAGTCCCTGAATCCCAGTGTTACCCCATACAACCAAAAGCCAGGCGTTCACCACTAAGACCTACTCTACGTGTTTTAAAAGCTGTGAAGTGCCAAGCATCTCTACAGTGCACGGGTGGCAAGAAACAAACACACCCTCCAAACAAGGGCAAGCGGCACAGAATGGACTCACCTACTGACTTGGACAGTGAAGAAATAACTATTGATGAGATATTGGAATTGTTTAAGTCACCGCTTCCCTGCATATCTCCAGTGCCTGACTCGGTGAGAATTCAGTTGTATATAGTTTGAGTTACTTAGGCACCAGGTCATACTTATTATAGTGCTACGTCAGTGCAACTTGATGTTGGGCTAATAATGTTTTTAGATTATATGTACCTTATACCAGATCTTAGAATAATTCACAGCCATAAACCAATTCATAAATAATGCATTCACAGAAAAATAACACGATTGAATCCATCATCACCTTTCAAAATGTGTTTTCAGGAAAGAGGGGTGGTATCTCTGGAGACAGAGGATGGAGAGGATGAAAACAGTCCTAAACCCACTAATGACTCCCTTCCTTTTCAACAAGAGGACTCCTTAATGATCACATTATCCGAGTCAAGCCAACATCCAAAATCCCCTGAATTACCATCAGATCAAACTATGGAAGGTAAGAAGAATTGAAGTAGCATTTACAACTACAGTCACCTAAAATAATGTTTTGCTGTTTAAATAGTTTCTTCAGCTGAAATTGCAGTCATACAGTTTTTCGTAACTACAGCATGTTAATCTCACTTATGTTGATGTTGGGCTAATAATGCTTTTAGAATATATGTACCTTATACTAGATCTTAGAATAATTCACAGACATAAACCAATTCATAAATAATACATTCACAGAAAAATAACACGATTGAATCCATCATCACCTTTCAAAATGTGTTTTCAGGAAAGAGGGGTGGTATCTCCAGAGACAGAGGACATCAACAAGAGGACTCCTTAATGATCACATTATCCAAGTCAAGCCAACATCCAAAATCCCCTGAACTACCATCAGATCAAACTATGGACTCAGCAGTGAAGACCGAACAGAACATCACAACACCTGGGCCATCCTCTAGACCACTGGCAGAGCAGACTAACTTGCCAGTGGTAACGACAGAGAAGATGGAACACAGTTTAAATGAAAATGATTCCAAGCACTTTGAACAACATCGAATGTCGAATGGCATTACGGCGCTAGAGGGCAAAAGAAGCAGTACAGACGATGGAGGATCAAATAATCAAGAAGACATGCAGACTGACCAAGGGACAGAAACTATGCAGTTGGCATCATCATCATCTTCCACATCAGACATAATACTTTTGAATGAGATGCCCTCATTAACTAAAAGTGAAGACCCACACTTTAATGTAAACCCAAATAGCAGTCTGTCTATGGACATGTCAAAAACTCCACTGAGTCACACTCAAAATACTGGAGTGTCAGAGGAGTGTCCGCGAGGAGAGGCAGAGGAAAATGAATCAGCAGGTGTTGCAAAGATGGATGTACTACCGAGCACTTGTAATGTATTGACCAGGGATGGCGGAGAATCACTCAGAGGAAGTAGTGACACTGTAGACTGTGAAGCAGTATCACATGCACAGACAGTTACTTCCACAACACTCATTGACTCTATGCAAGGCAGCAAGGTTACAAATGTTGAAAATGATGCAGAAATGGGGCAAAAAAAAGATTCAATTGGTTTGGGGCAGGACAATTCAGAGGCCACAGAGGTGGCCATTAGTTCCCAGGAGACTGATGTCAAAGAGTCTCGTAGCATGGACACAAATGTACCTGAAGATCAGTCATGTTTGTCTGAGGTAACAGTGAGCAACAACATCAGTGATGTCGCTGATAAAAAACATGAAAATGATGCTTCTATGAAAGTTCCAGAAGAGGCACATGAAGATGAAGCCGTAAGAGTTTGTGAGCCAGTTTCTCTCATTGAGTCAAATGGTGGTATGGCACCTGGAAAACGTTCCCCTCATAAGTCTCCACTGTTAACCATGGCAGGTGCAGAAGAGCCTCTCACTGACCAGGAATCTGCCAATGCAAATGAAGCTGCTTCCCCAAAGGATGTATCCACAGAGACAAACTGTACAATCATAGCTGAGCATAATGGAGTTTCTTTTTCTGATTCCCAAGAGACAATACTAACAACCAAGAAATTGCTTGTTGAGCATTGTGTTGGCTGTGAATCCCCAAAAAAATCCCCCCCAAAAAGCATGCATACTTTGTGCAGCCAATCAAGACATGTATGTCTGTCACCCACTGTGAAACCGCAACATTGTGAACCTCACATACAGCCCAAAACAAGTAATATTGATGTTTCGTCTAAGAGTGAGCACCTCACAACTGACGTAAAATCTCAAGAGCCTGTAGCCAAGTTAGCGAAAGTCGACTTTGTAGATAAAGCTATTCTGAAAGACTTGCATAAGGAAAGAATAGATTCTAGTCACAAAGAAGCAATCAGGTCTTGCATTAGCCCTATCGTTAGCCAAACTACCTCACTGAAGCAAGCCATCGCTACCACAAATGGACCAAATACATCTGTAGATTCATGTGAAGTAGCGCTTGGAAAAGTCACCCCGGATATGACTGAAAAAGGGCCTTCCCTAACTTGCCGGACCTCAGTTTCACCTGCAAACATTGCAGCCCAACAGTCAGAATTCATAAGGCAAGTTCGCGACAAAATGGGGCCTCCACTCCCTCCTCTTCTAACCCCCCTGAGTACAACGCCTCCAAAGATGGTGAAAGCAATCAATCCGAAGCAGGCTATTGGAAAACTCTCCTTTCCCTCACCCATGGATAGATTGGCTTCTCCTACCACTCCAGTTCAGTCCCACCTGACATGTAACGGTCAGCAGCAGAACTCCCCATCCCTAAACAGTCCACTCCCTCCAAACGGAGTACCCTCATCTCCACTTCAGTTTGGCTCTGCCACTCCAAAACATGCTGTGCCGGTTCCAGGTCGCCTGCCCTCGTCTACATTGAATGCCTCCACTTCATCCTCCAGTCCATCTCAGGAAAACTCTATGAGGATCCTTGACACCATGTATCCGGAACTCTCCGCCCGTGCCCGAACTCTAAGCATTCTCAGAGGGAATGTCAGTCTCAGCATTTGTTCTTCAGAGAGTGGAACAACACCCACAACAACAGTCGGTCAGATATCTGGCTTTAAATCCATCAACTCCTCTCCGACAGCCTTCACCAAGACTGAGCTGAGAGGAGAGAAGAGACCCTCAGTCAGTTTGGCCCAACCCAAAAGCGCCAAATGGCTCAGGCAAGGTAGCTGCTTGCGTAGTCTCATTCGCAAGCCAGTGCCTTCCTCCACCCCAACCAGTGCAGATGAGACTACCTCACCTCAGGCTTTGAGCCCCAAAGAAATTAAAAATGAGATGACGCCTCAATCCATGGAAAGTGAAAAACCTACAGGGAAAAGTCTTATAATTGACTCATTGGGGAAAATCGAAAACCAGTGTTTTGATCTTTTACAAGTGGTTAGGTGCCACCTGTATGTGGGAAACCTGTCCAAGACGCCTGTCCTGAGAGAAGAGGAGAAGGAGGTCATCTCTGAGTTCTGTCACAACAGCTGTGTATGTTGGTTTATTGTGCTTGTATACATTATCTACAGACTGGGGCAATTTGAAGGGAACTGCAATCATGTATGTTAACCCAAATTAGTAAATGCACCCTTCTTTCTGAATATAGAATTAAGGGAATAACAAATCAAACCAATCGCATTCCAATCCTAGTATGAAGGCCTTGTCTGAGAGGAGAGGGGTTGATGGGGTGGAGGGTTCTGTGCGATGCAGGTGGGGGAGATCCTATATTACATGAATGTAAGTGCATGTTGTCATACTCTCTCCACCAGTTCATAGCAGAGGATATGACTTTGGCCATCTTGAACAAGCTGAAGACAGAGAGAGGGGCACTCAGCGGAGACCACATGCAGGCCCTGTGTAGGGTCTACACAGGGATCTGCCGACAGAGGAAAGACTGGGAGAGGGCTCGTATCCTGGCCTACAGCATTCTCCGAGAAGGTTAACAATTCATGTGTAATATGCTTTGTATGTTTGCATTACATTGATAACGTTTTAAATATTCAAGTAAAATAGACCTGTGGATTGGCTTACTTATAATGAAGAGTAAAAGTGACAAAACAAACAAGATATTCAAGAATCCATGTGACTATACCTGGTTTTTTATATCCCCAAGTAAATTATGTAAGGGATAATGCCCGACGAGGTGTCCATTATCAGGAATTAATGGACGACACAGAGGCCAAAGAAACGTCTGACGCAAAGCAGAGTTTTTTTTTAAACAAATTTTTCTAACAATTTTAGAAAAAAAATTACAAAATATTCTTTGGCAAGTGACCATGGTATGTATTTTTAATGACCATCTAAACGATAATGTGAATATGCTTCTTATAAAGGGAGTATTTTCCTTGTATAAAGCAAGTAATTTAATAAATTACCATATGATGCTATGTTCTATATTCTGTTCTCTTTCCTGCCACAGACTTCCCAGACTCTGCCAAGCTGATTCTGTTTATGGTGACAACATGGCCCAATGTCCTCTCCCACAGTAGTACTTCGTGCCAGGCCGTACATGCTGTCACCAGACTGAAAGCACATGGAGAAGTCCTCAACTGCCTTTCAGCATACCTTGGCTGGGAGAAGGTAAAGTATCCATTGGTAGGGATGGGATGGGATTTTATTTTATCATGGTTTGATTTTTTTATTCTAAGCCTTTTTGACATATCTCCTATTCATTTCAAATGAAGGGACTGACTTCATTTGTTTCCTGCCTTTTCCTCATTTCCTCCTTTTATGTTATTCTCTGGTGATCTTATCTTTGATTTTACTTTGTCACATGCCATCCCCTCTCTGTCCCATCTGTCCGGTCTGGAAATTCTAATTAAGCAGAAAAGACTCTTTTAAAATAACACATGTTCCTGCATCTCCTCAGAGCCCTCCCTGTGACATTGACCAGTTGATCTCCAGAACCGTGTCTGAGATCCGGACCGGGTCGAGCCTGTCATTCAGAAAACACCATCAGTACGGGGAGGACCTGGGGGCTGAGGCTTGGGAGCATGTCAACACACTGGACCTGCTTTGTACACACAAGAAGTGGAAGTGGACCTATAATAATGTATTGGGGTGAGTATGTTTTGTTTTAATCCTCAAGCCTGTGGTCCCTAATGACCTCATTCATTGTTTTTGTGAAGATGTTCTCTAGTTCCCTTTCAAACTCATGTTGATGTATTGTAGCCCTTAATTATGGTAAGAGTAATTTCCAGTGGACACACAAATAATTAGTAATTTGCTCGCTTCCTCACCCAGTCACTCTCTTCCTTCCTTCCTTCCTTCCTTCCTTCCTTCCTTCCACCATATTGATCATCGGATCTGTGCTTTTACAGCAAAGAGCTGTGGCCACTGATGAACACTTGGGTGACACAGCCCAGAGACCAACAAACACCCATCTCAGATGTGACCGTCGCCACCGTCCTCAGACTCATAGGTCAGTAGTTCTGTTCATTTACTTGTCTTGTGTTTATGTAAAAACAAATTGGTGAGCAATTTCCAATACACAGGATTTGATGTGAATATCCATTATGGCATAATCTAGGCCGGTGAATGCTTGCAAAGTAACCCGTGTCACTTGGGTTATCACACAATATCGCTTAAAAATAAGAATAGTATTGATATTCAGCACAGGAAACTAATCTGTTTGCCCACTGGCCACAGTTGCTACTGTATTTCAGAATTTTTTTATCAGCCAACTGGATGGCTTTGTATGAAACAGGACCTTTAAATAATGGCTGGGTACTTGTCAAAGTAGATGATCGAGTAGATAAACTTAAAAGTTACAGCCAAAATTATTAATTAAATTATTTGGTGGTTAGTGGTTATTTCCCAAACCCACTGGCTGTTCATTCTTGTGTATTACTGTATGAATGTTGCTGCCTGTTAGTTAGCATTTTGTGTCAATTGCCAAATTTGACTCGGCTGTCAACAATGACTTGATAACTATACATTTTCTTTGTGTATTTATTTATTGGTTTACATCAGGACGCCTGGGTCACCTGGGACTCAAGGAGAGGTGTGTTTCCTCTGTGATAACTGTTGCCAATGTCATCAACACGCTTGGTAGGCATGCACACGCTGAAGGTATGAAATATGAAAAACCACACTGAATTCAGGATTATTACATGTTCTTTGTTGTAGTCTGGTTGGTGGATTTTTGAATGACATTAACACTGATTTCATTCCTACCAGGTCTGCCATGGGAGGTCCAGTTGGCAGCCGTCTACTGCATCTACGACCTGTCTCCCTGCAACCCCAAGCAGGCCCTGGAAGCCCTTGCAGGGTGGAGAGGAGACACAATTCAGAAAGTCCCTCCTGCTGTCACCAGCTGCATCAACCAAATGGCCTCTGTCTGCAGACAAGTCAAGAGCTGAAAGGGACACAGATGTACATACACACAGTCCTATTCCTACCAAACTATGTACCTACTTTGGTGACAGGTTGAGTGGGAATTTCACCAGATTCTTTTTTAGGGTGTCTTCAGGTCCTTAACAAATCTTAAAATGTATTAAATTGAATTGTCTAAATAATAAGCCTTGAATCTAGTTAAATATAGCTGTTACAGTAGGTCTTAAATACAGTTTCGGAGCCTTTAAAATGCTGCTTTTTCTGTGCTCTTTTCTACTGAGAAATGAACATGTCACGTAGACCTATATCCTGATACTATTACTGTTTTTACGCCTGAGGGTTATTTTTGTGCCAAAATTGGCCTCAATTTTTATTCTTGCCACCATTTCACAGTAAAATGTCTTGAATTTTGATTTTAACTTGCTGAAACCTGTAGACAACCTGCATGTACATTAGCATTGTGTTCAGTCTCTTTGCTTCTCTCCAGTAATACTCTGAAATACTTAAACATGTTCAATTTTGGTTCTGATTTATTTGTGGTGCTACTGTTCTGTTCTGTGGCCTACATGTTCTTGTACAATCTCCGTGTAGATTTTGTAAATATGAGATGTCAGTTTTTGTTTCAATGAAAACAAGTTAACCTTTGACAAATGTTTTTTAAATGATAGGGGATCAGAGGTTATTTAATATTCACATTAAAATAAAAAAATGAAATTGCCTTGTGAGATTACATTCTTTATGTAGAGCATTTATAGCACACATAATATGTCAGGTATAGGAGGATATGGTGTTTTATGGGGGGAAATTGCTTTTCTGAAAAGCGTTTATATTAGTGGCTGTTTGTGAAGATCACAGACATGGGGTTACAGTTCATCCACATTTTTATTCACTAGCAGTCCCATATGACACTAGAGGTGGCGACCAATCAATCAAACAGTTCAATACTCATGTGTCCTGTCCGATTTGATCAGTGTCAAGTCTGCCAGAAGAAAACCTGGGCTTCAGGTTGGAGCTTTCACAATAAAAGTCACACGGACGAACATGAGCAAACGAGTAAGAAAATTGAAAATGGCTAATGTAGCTATGTAAAGATGGATCTGACGTGAATGAATATACAGCCGTTTTGTCAAAAACATCATTTTTACAGAGCATAAATTTACTACCCATATAGAAAAATAACACCGCTCGGGTTCATGGCTATGATAAAAGCTCTGGATTGGGCTATTTGTGAATTTTACAACTTTGACAACCAGATGATTTAAATAAGGTTTATATAAGTGTTCGTACTGGGAGGTTGATGTACCTCAAAAAAAAATATCTGTGGAGTTACAGACGTGTCTTTCTCCATTAAAGTCTATGGGGGAAAGTCTTTTTGGGCCCAATAGCATCACGTGATGGTGCAATTCCACAGTTGACCACTATCAAAATTGGCTTCAA
>CABFOS010116293.1:5022-15245 GCA_900660315.1 Diretmoides pauciradiatus
ACAGACACACACACACACACACACACACACACACACACACATGCACGCTTGCATCAACATCCCGCAGACTTAACAGCCCTGACCCTCATGTCTTGTCCATTTGTCAGATTTGCTGTGAAGCTGTCATTTCTTATTGCCTTGCACAGCTACTAAGCTTGGGGCGAGGGGCCGACGTAGAGGACATGGTGGGATTCACTTTTCTAGACTGCACAGATATGCTGTCTCTTCTAGTGTGGGCATACTCCAGACACAGTTTTACAAACAATGCCATAGCCATCCATACACAGTAGAATATGAATGGAATCGAACACACATTCTGCCAACCTACTTTAGGTTAAATGCTATAGAGGCTCTGCAGTTGCGTCACATATCTGCCAGTGACCATGGCTGGCGTGAGGTCCACAGGAGTATTGACTTCCTGCAAATAATAACTCAAATTGTACAACAACCAAACAAGAAAAAGAAAGATGAAGTGTAGAGAAAGAAATCTCTGATGACCGAGGCACTCCTTAGTTAAAATGCAAGTTGCATTTTAAAGTTGTCCATGTAGGACATGTCATTTTTGTAATTCACTTCCACTTGTATAACATTACTGAATTGACAAGCTGGAGGTACTCCTCCCCACCAGCCGAACGGAAAGCTCGTCGGTACAATACACCCTCATGTTCGACCAAGCGATCCCACTGTTTCAGGAGCATCAAGGCAGAATTGGGAAGTTGCTGCCTCTCCTCGTGAGTAGGCTTGGCCCGCCTCTTCCAAAAGGGCAGAAAGTGATCACGCAACAGGGAATCTGCCTCCTGCAAGGAGCGGATGTCCAATGGAGAATGGACCAGGAAGACAGATACCAGCGACTGAGTTGCAGACACCTCTTGGGCCAGGCCTGAAGCTTGTTGGAAAAGTAGTGGGACTGCCGAACCAGGTAGGCATATTCACATATTCAGCCAGGCTCAATGCTGACATATACTGCTGGGAGAGAGCATCAGCGTTCTTATTGCTGCGCCCGGAGCGATACCTGATCTCAAAATCAAACGCAGCTAGTTGGGACGCCCACCGCTGCTCTGTGGCCCCCAACTTAGCTGAGTTAAGGTAGCTCAGCGGGTTGTTGTCTGTAAAGACCACACATTTGTGCCCCAACAAATACTCCCGGAACTTGTCCCCCATTGCCCACTTAAGCGCAAGAAACTCCAGCTTCATTGAACTGTCGTTATCCATATTGCGCTCCGTGGGCCGAAGGCCTCTGCTGGCATATGCAACTGGCCGAACACCATCATCAGTCTCCTGCTAAACAACGGCCCCCAGGCCACTATGACTGACATCAATCTCCAAGATGAACGGACGTGAAAAGTCTGCATAGGCCAACACCGGGGCCGAAACCAACTTGGCCTTTAAGGCCTCAAAGCTTTGCTCACAGCGGGACGTCCATGCTGAGCTCAAATCCCGACCAGAGCCTCGCTTGGACCGTGTGCCGACGAGTTCTGCCACTATTCTATGCAGGGGATTCGCCAACTTAGCGAACCCCTCAACGAACCGTCTATAGTAGCCGGCAAACCCCAAAAATGAGCGCAGCTCTGACACATGGCTGGGGCGCTGCCATTTTGCCACCGCCTCAATCTTGGCAGGGTCTGTGAAAACTCCTTGACTGGAGATGACGTGCCCCAGATAACGGACCTCCCTCTGGAAGAACGCACACTTCTCAAGTTTAACCTTCAAACCTTCCCCCGGAAGCCGACTCAGAACAAGTGTTGAGGGACAGAAGAAGAGAAAACGATAATGTCGTCCAGATACAAGAGCAAAGAATGGCACTGCTGGTCCCCAAACATCCTTTGCATCAATCGTTGAAAGGTGCTTGGGGCATTGCATAAGCCGAATGGCATCCGGTTCCATTCAAAGAGACCGAAAGGTGTGCAAAAGGCCGTCTTAGGCTTGTCCTGCTCTGCGACCGGGACCTGGTTATAACCACTCGCTAGGTCCAGGGTGGTGAACCAACGAGCTCCACCAAGGGTGTCAAGGCTCTCCTCGATACGAGGTAGAGGGAACGCGTCCTTCCGCGTCTTGCTATTAAGCAGGCGGTAGTCAACGCACATGCGGAGACTACCATCTTTTTTACAGACCAGAACAATGGGGGAAGCAAAGGGGCTATTGCTTTCCCGGATCACCTTAGCATCAAGCAGCTGATCAATATGAGCCTTTACCTCCTCGTACTCAGATGGAGGAATCCGTCGGTGCCGCTGTCTCACTGGAGCGTCGTCCAGCAGGGGGATTTCATGAGAAATGAGGTTGGTACATCCCAAGTCGCCGTCATGGGTGGAGAAAACTGTGTGATATTTCTGCAGCAGAGCATGGACCTCCAGCTGCTCCTGCTCTGCTAAAGCAGACAGGTCCCCTGCTTCTATCCCGCCCTGTGCCGCACTAGCAGCTGCCTGAGAGGAAACGGAGGCCATGGTGGACTTCACCTCAGTTACACCAGCAGGTAAGCTGACTACCCGGGCACTACCCAAGGCGCCAAGGCCAGTACGTGGGTAGAGGAGAATGTCAATCATACCCACGTTGACCACTGGGACATAAGCCATACCTCGGGTAACCTGGACAAGACAGGGGGAAGTCAGCAGCCCAGCCGGCAGGCCAGACTCTGATGGCTCAAACAGCACGGCCTGGCCGGACAGCTGCTCCGGGCAGGTGGTTGCCACTAGTTTCATTACTCCACCAGGTATGCATACTGCCCGTCTACCCCGAACCCTGGCGGAACCGGTGATGTCTCTCGGATGTTCAATTGCGGCCCGATGGCACTGTTGCAGGGCTTCAAGGACTAAACCTGGAGCTTGAATCACCGAGGGCGAGTCGAAAAGGGCGGGTCCATACACCGCAAAGAGCTCCCGATAACATCGACGAATGATGTTACTCCCTAAGATCCCAGGGGCAGTGGATACAGCATCAGGAGGATCTTTCACTACCAGGATCCCACAACCAGGGACCACCTTATCACACAACGTCACATCCAGCTCCAAATAGCCGATGTATGGAATATCAAGACCATTGGCTGCTCGCAACTGCAGCCAATGACAAGACCGGAGGCGTTCATGGCCCCATGGCGCTAAGTGTTTAGAGAAGAAGCTCTCGGTGATTGTGGACACCATAGACCCGCTGTCCAACAAGCACGGGACAGTGACCCCACCCATCAAGACATCAATATGTGGACAGGGCGCCATTATTCGGTTGACGATTTCTTGTGGTGAGCCCCTAACCTCCCCAACTGAGCTTTGGCTCCGCAGCTCAGTGGGCTTCAGTTTTCCGACGGGAGTGAGGAGCGGGAGAACCCCGCCATATTAGAGGACGGACCAGTGGCAGAACCAGCGCGGGGACGAGGGGGAACCCGTTCTCCATCACACTCATGTGCAAAGTGACCTGGCTGCTGACACCTTCGACAAATCAAAGGCCCGTTGCGAGGAGGCCGAGATGGAGGAGGATGGGCCTGCAAAGAAGCCATGGTCCGGGCAAGCTGGTTAAGCTGTTCCTGTTGATGTTTCAAGAGTTCCTTCACCTCACTCAGTTCTGAGTCACGGGGTGAGACAAGAGGGGCGGGGCGAGAACCACCCTGTACTCCATACTGTAGGCCGTAGGCCGAGGGAAGAGAGTGGCTGCGTTCCCTAGCACCCCCTGGGGACCCCTCCCTTTCCCATCTAATGGCCTCTCCCCGTACTTCCAGCAGAGAAGCAGTAGGGCGGCGACGAGCCAACTGCTTCAGTTCCCTGCGCAGGGCACCATCAAGCACATGCTCCACAAACTGATCGCGAAGAAGAATTTCCGCGTTAGGCAGGCCATCAGGCGCTGACTGCTTGACACCCTCCATGAGGGCCATCAGAGCCAAAGAGAACTCCAGCAACGTCTCCCCTCCTGTTGCTTTCTGGAGAAGAAGGCTTGCTGCAGGGTTACATATGACTGGACACAGCCGTAGAGCTCCGTCAAGATAGCCAAAACCTTGGCTGGGTCCCCTCTCTCCACACTGGGGCGATACTTGATCTCCTCTCTGGCCTGACCCTCCAGATGGTCAAAGATAAAGAAGGCCTGATCGCGGACCGATAGGTGGCGGGTCGCGCATACATGCCTGTAGCTCTATCCACTCGCCTATGCCCATACCTGTCCTACCATTAAATGTGGGACACTTACGGTCTCTAGGTATAACAACCAGCCGTTCGGTAACGGTGGCGCCTGCAACTGGGGATTATCACCTGAAGTGATAGCAGCGGGGTCAGCTCTACTGGGACCTGCTTGAGAAGCATCCCCCTCCCGAGACAGCCGCTCATTTTCTGCTCTAAGCTGTGCCACCAGCTCCTTGAGCTGCTACAGTTCCTCCCCATAGCAAAATGTGTAGACCAAACTCACAACCCTCAAAATGGAGACCTGACGTTTAACTGGCACCAATGCAGCCGCTCTGCCCTCACTGCTGCCCTTATACACCACCACAAAACCTGAAAACAAAAACCAACAATAAACAAACAAACAAAAAGAAAAAAAACTCCAAATACTAAAAAAAATGGAAGTCATGTCTCAGTCCTTTAACAGGGAATCCTGCCGACAACGCCAATTTGTGGCAAAGTGGCAAAATGGTTGTGACGTCAACGCCACCTGGGGAATTGCACCCCAGGAAATACACCTGGAACCCTGACACCAACAACTAAGGCAGGGTGGCAACGCCTTATAATCAAGCCTGGGCAAGTGGAAATTAGGCACAGCTGATCCTAATTTGGGGAGTGGAGATGATCAACCTGCCACACTAGTTTCATAGTTTTGATCATGAGTTCTGGACAAAATCATATCTAACAATAAAAATATTCTCAGATTTGGGTCTGAGAGACAAACTCTCATCAAATAGGGTCTGTGGCCTAAATGTGGACTAAATTTGCTGTCCTTGATATGAAAAAGGTTGAGAATCACTGATCTATAGGATACTTTATGTTTTGGTGGTCTTTGTTTCATAATCTCCCTGGTAAAAAGATAAGCAGTCAAGGACAAACATTAAACATTAGGTCCATGTGGCCCAACCCCACTCTGACGAGCTCATAGTTATTGATAGAGGGTTGAGTATGACTAACATTTTACATTGTAGCCTGCATAATCTTTGCAATCATAAGCTTGTTTAAACTGTAATTGAAAGATTGTCAGACTAGCAGCATAAACTAAACTTCCTCTTTGTCTCTCTGTGGCTGCCACAAACCAGCAGAGTAAACTATTACATAATTACACACAGGCAGTGAGCTGTCAGTGAGTTGGTTATTAACTTAACTTAAGATATGACACAGGGTGACAACAACTGTCATAACATTATGCAATTACACCCCTATGCTCAAGTGGTTTATGAGCATAATTTCTGAGCTAATTTTACTGATTACCTGACAAATGGGAACCTGCCAGTGCAAGTTTCTCATGAGCTTTATTTACCAAAGCTCCTATCTTCATCCATATTCAAGCATGATATGTCATTTCTTGTCCACCCAGAAATCCAAACACATTCATCAAGCGTCACAGTTGCACAGTTATTGCCTATTGTTAGTAATTTCCTTCGGTTGGATGATGGTGTTATAACTGTGTTTGGCAAACACAGTCCCAAACAACACTAATGCGTTTACCAGACATGCTGCATTCCTTAAGCAGGACGTCCTTGGGGAAACATATTTACTGTCATTTGATCAATTAGGCATTAGGCTTAGACTTTAAACAATAAGCCATTTGATAACCATTTGTCAACGTCACCTCAGTCCTTCCTTCTTCCTCGTAACATTTGGTAATGAGTGGAGGAGGGTATCTTTTCACTTTGGACTTTCTCAGCGCACTTTATGAGGACGTTATCTCTACTGATGCCCTATTACATGTGAAACTCACTGTGCGAACATTCCTGTGAGAAATATAACCCAACTTCCCCAAAACCAGCCGCCATTTGCGTGAGAGTTGCAGTAATGGTAGATAAAGTGAAGTAGCGGTAGAAGCCTGACTCTGCACATGTACAGCAGACTCATGACAGCCCGACCAGTCTGTGATGCTTAGCAAAGGATACCAAAGTGACGAGAGAGGCCAAACATCTAACGTTGGCGATACAGTTGAATTAGGTTTTGTCATCTGATTTGAACTCATTCTTGGCTAATGTTTGGCTACTTCTTCCACAGAGCTCATGACCAGAGATGTACTGTACAACACTGGCAAGTCACTACCTGCAGACAATCCAGTCTGAAGGATAATGGAGGTGAGTCGTGTGACGCTTTATCACCCCATCACCCCGTGTCAAAACAATCATTTCTCCACCATAAAACCCGTGTTACTGAGGCTATCTTGGGCTATCAAACACCCTTGTTTACATTCAAACAATGTCCTTCCTTATACACACGGCGCCAGGCAAGTATGCCCTTGAAGGAAAGGAATTCTTAGGACATATCAACATTTTGTATTATGTATTGTCTAAGTGGTGGTATGGTGACAGACACCCCAGCGCTGTGGGATAAGTTATAAGGCGATTTTCTTTTAGACGGTTTCTCTGTCCATTTGTGGATCAGATGTTTAACTCCCCCCCCCCCCAAAAAAAAAATCATACAATTTCATACAATTTCTAATGGTAAACACCTTCAGGAAATGACAGCATAGGATGGTTGAATATACATAATATCTGCCTGTTTGTTTGTAAATCAAACAGCTGAAAGAATGCAAAAGGAAACACCCAAAGCTCTCGTATCTTAGTCTTCTTCACGTCTTATGCAACACGTTGGAAGTTGCCACCACTTATTGCCACATCGTTTCACAGCATTTTAGGGCAGCCATCTTGCGTTGTTAAATCTCGTTCGTGAGGATTATATCTGAGTTACTTATTTTCAGGGGATTAAAGTTTGTGTTGCTTTGACTTAATAAGTGATTATAAAAGAAACACAATTTCTGTGCTACAGTATGTTAGTATGGTAACACGTGTTACCAGTGTTAAGCTGTTAACCTTGTTAGCTAATATAGAGTTAATGAACAACTAAAATGTTACCCAATGATTCATTCAACGGGCAGTTACCTGTGAAGTTAAGTGCTTACACATTGGCATATTAGTTGACATTGATTGATGCATGCTTAATAGCTCACTGGTACATTAACAATTGGTTAGTTAATTCTTAATTACTAGTTAAATAAGCATTAATTAATGACTTGTAAGGCAACATGGTACCACTAGATTTTTTTCTCTGCAGTTTGTTGGTAGTGAAGGGGTCATATCTAAATAAGTGCTGCCAGATCATTTTTAAGGGAGGAATGACTGTATGACTGAAATGTAGATTACAGTAATCTGATAGTACAATGTACAATACACAAAAGAGCTAAACCACAAGGTCTTTAATCTGTAATCTAAAACAAATACCTACACACCTTTCACTACTGATAGTGGCCATGTTTTAACCAATAAGATCTAATTACTGTACTACTATGCAAGCAGACCATTTGATTCACAATGACAACTAGATAATGCTTCAGTTCAGACATCATTAAAGACAATTTATACAAAATAAAAACACTTTTGTTGACTGAAAATAAATCGAAAATTTTGCTTTAACGTCCCATTTTGCTCCACATCTCTACCGTTCCCCTTTCCTTTGCTCTGTATGTGCATGGATGCAAGGAGGTGCACGGAGCACTCGCCAACAGGTAGTAATGCGAGAGAGTTGACCTTATGCGGCCCTACAGGAAACCTTACTCCCCCGGGTAACGCTAGCCAGCATACCACCGGGAGAGGAGAATGAACAGAAAACTGAACAGGAGGGTCAGTGCCCGCATGATTGGACGGGCTTAAAAACAGGTCTGGAAGAATGGAGGGGGGAAATCAGTGGATAACGGAGGGCGGGAGAATGAATAGTGAAGTCATGGTAGAAGGGGAGACTTTTAGGGAGTGAGTGAAAAGGAGGGAACAAAGGAGGGAACGAGAAAGAGAATAATCGACTGTTCTTATTTGTTCAGGCAAAACGTCTCCCCACCTCAAAAAGTCTCCTTGTGGGAGAGAGAGAGAGAGAGAGACCCAAGAAAAACACAAAGGAATGAACAAAGACGTGGCTGGGGCTGGTGCAGGTTTGCCACGCACTCACTAAGCAAACTGCTAGCATGATAGCATCACTTGAAGAGACCCATTCTTATCAGTGTGGCGAGGACAGGAGGAGGTAGCGGAAAGGTTCTATGTAGGTGACCTAGAACTGGTTATTCCCGTGGTGTAGAACAGGAACGTGGCGGCCTCTGAAGGCAACACACCCTTCTGCTATCAAACTCCCTCCTCCCTGTTATCGGTAGAAAATACGGAGGAGCTAATCAGGAGATATCGCCAGGAAAGCTTAAAGTAACAATCCATTTTCATACAAATAAGTGTTAATTTTGTTACTTGCACTGACTAACAGAATAACAATTCAATCTCAGTTCATGAAAGCTTTTACATTTGCTGTTCTACCTGTTGTACCAGGGACACTCAAATAGCTTAACCTGAGGGCCCCATTAGGAAACTGGGGGCCAGTTGATAAAATGACAGAACATTAATGATAATTGATCACATCTATTTTTCTAATTTTAATTTGCTTTATTTGCACAAAACATATCAAAGGGTAAGTGTTCGTTCATTTCTATTCTGTCCATGGCACATTTATTTCATAAAATACATTTGACGCATTTTTCTGTTCTGTATAATTTGCAATTTGCACATTCAACACAAACAACTGTTTCCATAAAAGCAACTCATGCTCAGTACAGAAGCAGCTACTGGCTTTCTGTCTGTTTAGCTATCAAGTCTGAGAGACGCACAGGAAGCGATGTGTTTGATGTTACCAGCAGCAGCAATGGCTGTTTGTTTGGGATAAACAGAAGAAGAACTGGATATGAGCAGCGATAGCCACCGTGGCTGAACAAACAAGTCGATACAGAAGGGCTGAGTATCTTTTTACTGATTCCTGTTCCAATTCCTAATTAATTCTCCTCTCATCGATTCCATTCTTGGATTGCTAGTAGTTAAATTGTAGGAGGAAAAGACTACATACAGCTTTAATGGGGTGCCCTAATTTGGGGAATGGCACACCATCCGATCCTGCTGAGCTACAGCCTCTTGGGACTGATAAGAGGAATCCATATCAGGAGCGTATTGATTCTGAGGAAATTGGACAATCTGGTAACACTGATAGGCTGCTGAGCGATCTGCAGGGCCGAAGCACAGCAGCAATGACCACTTATCACCAAAGATGTTACTAAAATAAAATAAAAACAGCATCTCACAGACTAGAGCAACTAGCAGCAGACCCCCCACACAAAACGCACAGTCATCATTATCCTGTAAGGCCACAAAAGGAATTATTAATTATCAAAACTACTTCTGATCAGCATTGGGCAGATGTTGAGCATTGTGCGTGTGTGCTTAGTCCATATGTTACAATGGTCCGTAATGACCCACGGCATAATCTCCTTGTGGGCAGATAGCGCGGCCCTACAGCATTAGTTTGGTTGAGCAGTAGCATGACCCCCCACTTAACAGGGATTATCCCATGATCTTATTAATGTTGGCGCTGTGTGGACTTGTCGTACGTAATGTAATGTAATATTTTAATGAGTGGTCTCGTACACAACCGCGGTCAGGTTTTGTGTGTTCTCTCACTCTTCTGCTATCTATACTCACCTGCTTTAAAGCTGCATGTGATCAGGAACGTCAGGCTGGCGACCAGTGGTGGAATGTAACTAAGTACATTTACTCAAGTACTGTACTTAAGTACATTTTTGACATACTTGTACTTTACTTGAGTATTTCCATTTCATGCTACTTTACAGTATACTTCTACTCCACTACATCACAGAGGCAAATATTGTACTTTTTACTCCACTACATTTATTTGACACTTATAGGTACTTTTCCCATCAAAAAAACATGATATGATGAAGTACTGTGTACTAATCTACTCAGTGGTACACAAAGTATTGGCTCCACATTGATGATATACAATATTAATATATCCTTACACGTATTTGTTAGTGATAAAAACAAAATAATATGATATTCTGTAATAACGTAACACTTTTAAAGGTGCCATTCTGCATACTGAGTACTTTTACTTTTGATATTTTAAGTACATTTTGCTGATAATACTTCTGTACTTTTACTTAAGTAACATTTTGAATTCAGGACTTTTACTTGTAATGGAGTATTTTTAGACTATGGTATTTCTACTTTTACTTTAGTAAAGGAT
>CABFOS010116329.1:9222-20283 GCA_900660315.1 Diretmoides pauciradiatus
TTAGTTCAGTCTAGCAACCAGGTGTGACTGATTTGAATGGGAGACCTGATTGTATCTTTTGGATAACAGTCTCGGCACTGACTTAACTCAATACTATATGTCAGTTAATGTTTGATGTCCTCTTCAAAGACAGCACATCTTGTGATTGGTACAAAGGGAATTACATAATACTTGAAAGAAGAGACATTTTCAGGATGGTGCACTTTTGATTCTCTGTTCCTGTCACTGCTTTGTGATGCTTACTGGGATCACTAATTGTCATCTATCCACACAGACACCTGTACATCATGGCGTGTCGGTGAAAGCTATTTTGAGAGTGGATCAAAGTTTGAGGTGATTGACTACAGTGAGGCAGTCAGGTCGTCGACAGCTCTAGGTGAGACTAAAATAAGTTGTCCTAAATAGTCATCATCACTCAAAGAGAAGCAAAATTGGAATTCAAGGGAACATCTTGACATTTGTAAATGGGTAACCCTGATGAAGGCATTTTCATGTTGTTTTTTTTGTTTTGTTTTTAAAGCATAAAGCCATTAATGCTTTTCTAGCATGTGACTCCAGTTACTGTACCTTCAACAAGGAAACAACAAATTCTCTTAGGTCCTCTTACCTAAACTGTCAGCGCCTCGTTCATCATGATGAAACAAGGAAAGCAAATGTTCTACACAACAACTCAAAGGGAATATTTCTCTTAAGGTTAAACACTATTTTAAGCAACCATATACAATGAATTAAGCAATTTAACTTTCCCCCTCTGGGCTTTGTATGCATGTCGGTGTAGATACGTCTCCATGAGTGTATGCATACCTGCTCGAGTGTGTGTGTGTGTCTGTCTTTTATGTGTATGAGGGTGAGTGTATCTGTGTTAATGATTGTGTGTGTGGGCGTGTGCATGTGTTGGAATCTACTCCTATGCAAATACTACCTGGTATGAACTGGGCTCGATAGCCAATTGGGGCAGGATAAGGAAGTTAGGAGGATAAAATACCCATTGTGTCGGGGCAGCACCTAGTGTGTCCGTGCGCTGACACCTGTTAATTGAGAGATTTCGGAAGCAAAAGAACTTTGTAAACACTAGTCCTCTAGAGTATTGGGATCTGCAAAACATCATTGATCTCTGTTCACCTGGACTGAGACTGGCACCCCTCA
This sequence comes from Diretmoides pauciradiatus, assembly GCA_900660315.1. Lineage (NCBI taxonomy): Eukaryota > Metazoa > Chordata > Actinopteri > Trachichthyiformes > Diretmidae > Diretmoides > Diretmoides pauciradiatus. The sequence continues at coordinate 10,369 of CABFOS010116329.1, forward strand.
TCCCAGGCCTGGTCGGACACCATTCTACAGCTCTGGTAGGCTACTACACTCAATGCAATGCAACCAGCAGCGCTCCTATGACTGAATGCTGTCTGATCAAACCTAAACGTAATCTAATTGGACTAAATGTTTTTTTAATACTAAAACAGGCATTCAAAATGAATACTGGCTGTTTTAGATTCCTATTAGATTACTTGTATTCAGTTGGCCAAAATTGTTGATTACCGGTTCTGTAGATAGTGCAAATGAAAAAGATGATCCATCCAACCATGCAGGCATACTTTCTGTGCTTAGCTTCACTGAGAAATTATGAATTTGCTCAAAATTTCCACGTAACTGTATGCCACATTAATGTGCTAATTTATTAAATGGACCACTCTGAGTGAAATGAGCACAACAGTCGGATTGAGAGTTGATACGATGCTTGTGTGACCTACTTAAAGCATGGCTAATCTCCACACATCATCACAAAGGCATATGCAGTAGTGTTTTACAGTTTGACTTAGCTAGCGGGATACTGAACAATGACTATGACTACGTCTTCTTTTTTCTGGCATTGATACATGATTGTGGTATTGACTGAAACTTGTGGTGCTTTGTTGATAAGATACCTGCTTGACAGAGATAGACAGCAGTGAGGGTTAACACACAGCATAAGGCGTTTGAGGAGCTGTCAGTGGTTGAGCTGATCTACCTTGGTATAACTGCAAGTGTCACAATATCTCCTGAGGAAATCTCATCTTGACCTAGGTTCTTATAAAAACTGATTTCCTTCATCTTAAATAAAATGCTGCTGTTTGTGATGGCAATGACTTGTTAAAAAGTACAGTATGTATTGCATGATTTGGCTTGGAGTAATGTGATTCAGTTTAGTAGCTTTTATAACCAACCATAAAGGCATCGCCCATATTTGAAATGTGCGTCACCAAATCAAGAATTGGTTTCACTGTGTATCAAGCTGTAACTGGTGTTGTTCACCATGTTAACCTTTGGCAGATTGGTGTTAATGTGATAACTCAGTGTAGCCACAACATCAGTGTGTCGGGTAATTCAGACAAACACACTCAATCCATCATTCATTATTTGTCATCTCAGACTAAGAATGGATTTTAACATTTACTCCAGTTAAAAATAATATTTACTACAAAGCCTCAATTCAGTTTTCAAAGGTGTACCAAGCTAATGGAGCTTTGTTTAAAACTAGGAACATGTCGATGCAAGAATGGGGCATGGACAAAATATGGATATACAAACCATAAAAGCGGATTACCAAATGTTTATTTTAACAGACATTTAAATAGCTTGAAATGACATAAAGACGACAGGTAACAGTCTGGCATTCACTGTAGCTGAGTCATAAACCGAAATTCCATATAAGCAGTACAGTAGTTGTTGTGGCATGTACTGTACAACACCTCTCCACCTCATGCTGAACATTAGTATATTAGTGCAGTTGGGATTCTGAGCAGCATTTACATATAATGCAAATAAACTTGTGGTTATGTATGTTTGAATCATGTCTCTATTAACCCTTTATTTACAGTATACAGTACAGCAAATTCTTAGTTACGAATGTGAAGCAGGAGAGCGTTCAGCTTATACTAGCTACTGAAGAACATGGTACTATAAAGCTAATGAAAATCAACAACTATAATAGTGTAAAACTGTAAGCAAGTTGATCCCTAAAGAAAATGTAGGGAGCTCAGCAACTCTAATGCACAGTGCTGACATTTTTTTCAAAACCGCAGTCATGCAATTTTAATTAAGTTCCTTTTTAGTATGTCAATCCTAAAGTCTCTTCAAAAATTTCTACACTAAACTGCAGATGACTCAGACAGTCTAAGACAAACATAATTATGGTAATGACCAGCAGATTATATGTAAATGTTAGACGTATGTGAAAACAAATAAGCCTCCATTTATACAAAAGGCCTGACTGACCCATTAGTCTTACTTTCATATGTGCAATGAACTGCAGACATAAACTATAGTTGCCGCATGCCTAAACTGTGCTAACAGAGAATCCCTTTGTTTCCCCACAGGTTTGACAGTGCTACTGCTTTTATAAGCACCTTTACATGATGTATTAACCATGACGTACATATGTTCAATTTAGCAAATCCATCATTTACACAGTGAAACAAACAAACATAACAGTGCTTTATCATATTTCATCATCATCACAATATTTCAAGAATGATTGTTTTGTATTTTATTTTAACAAGCTGGGTATTATTTTATTTTCACCGTATCCATAAATGACTTAACAATAAATCCCTGTGATTTTGGCTCTCTTTCACAGCCCCTGGGCCATGGTACATCACAGTGTAGCAGCTGCAATATGAGCATCACTCCAACCACCACCCTTGAGAGCCAGCTGTCCACTACCTGGAGCCCTAACTCTTACTCTGATGGTGAGGATGGTGGACCTGACCAAAACACACACTGGCAGACATGATGAGGCCAATGCTTTTCCTGGCATTATATTATACATGCGCTATTCACTAAAGTAGATCAGTTAATTAAATTGTCTGAATGTGTAATGTCTAAAACACGCCTGAAGAAAATACGACAATTTTGTCTCGATGAAGAGTTCTAATTACTCTCCATTCAGAAACTGCAATGTAAAAACCTTGTTCTCTTGTTGCTTATGAGACCGCAATACAAAATTAAATTATATTCAACAGCCGACAAGGGATGTATACATCACCTGCAGCACTAAAACCACAAGGTTTAATTTAGGGTTTCCCTGCTGCGAAGTAGTTCAATAGCTCTTTCCGTAAACTGTTCTGCTGGATTAATTATTGACAAATACCTTTGAGTTAATATTTCCTCGCCGCAAGCATACTGTATTAGGATTAAACAAAATTCCTTCTCTAATACAAAATGCAGCTTTGAAATGTATAAATGCATAGCAACTTTGATATTTGATCGTTAACCATTGATCCCTGTTCCCAGTTTCAATGGTGATGCCCGGTTACACAAGTCGCCTGTGGTCCCATGACTCCCAGCCTCAGTACTGGACCAAGTACCAAGTGTGGGAGTGGCTGCAGCAAGTCATGGACATGCACCAGATTGATGCCTCCAACATTCCCTTCCAGAACTTTGATATGGACGGCCGCCAACTTTGCAGCATGAGCTACCAGGACTTCATCCGTGCAGCTGGCAGTGTGGGACCCATTCTGTTCCACAGCCTCACAGAGCTCAAGTGGAGTGGTGCGTTTGAAAGGGGACCAAAGGGAAAAAATGGAAGATGATTAGTCCCAGTAAAAGAGGAGCTGGATGATTCGAGTTGGGTTTGAAAAAGGGTGGTCTTGATCAAGTGTTGCTGAGAGGTGATCACAGTGGCACAGTCAGGGGTCTCACTGCATGGTGCTGTAAGGAGAGAAGGACTCCTTAAAGCCAGGGGGATGATGGATTCATTGTTTGCTCTTGCTAGAGTGAGTCTCCTAAGAAAGCACAGAGGGGGTATGGATCTAGGAAACACGCAGCATGAGCTCCTTTTATAATTGGGGTTTCAGATAAGGAGTGAGGGCTTTTAACGCAACTGTAGTTCATAGGCTATGGGGGAGAAACTCAGAAACACTGTAACTAGTGTGTGGTTAGCATGTGCAGTAGAGGAATTGTTTTGATGAAATTAAGTCTTATGTAATATCATGAGATGAATTATGCCATCAGATGTGGATTGCATCACCAATTGTAGTTCAAGGAAACAGTGTAAAAACAGTATAAACTTAAAACAGGAACAGCCGGTTTAAACTCCAGTTGTTGATTGATGAAACCAATAAAATGTGTAGCATTTTAAACACCATTATATCCATGTCAAATTAATTGTGATGCTTTGGTATAATTACAGCAAACAAATGACACCATGATTGAAACGATTTCTAGCGTCTATCTCACACCGGTGGTAGTGTTGGTATTAGTTTAGACCCATTTCCCATGAGCTATGTTGTAGAAAAATGGTTGGTGCAAACCCCATTTGAAGAGCAAAGTAAGAAAGATAAGAGATAGGTATGTTGGAAGCAATTTCCCATTGACCTTTCACTCATTCCACCATCTGCCATTGTAAGAATCTCTGAAAGTTTTAGCATTTGTGCTGGAAGAACAATTTACTGCTGTAACGCAATCTCCCTTCGTGCCATAAAGCAACACGACAGATTTCCTGCTAAATCCAACGCGGTGGCACACAATGTAAAATGCAGCCTGATAATATTTTAGATAACAGTCTTGTTTGATTATGGATTATTGATATGGCCTATGCTAAAGTGCTAAAGTCTCAAAATGAATGTGGCAATGATGTATTGGCATTAAAAATCTACGCACCTTTAATACCCTGGTTTGTGGCAATAGTTAAAAGTACACACTCGTGACCTTTTTCCTCTCATACCTACACAGGACAGTACCATGTGGAAATTGGACAACTGGAAATCAAACCAACAGAATGTGAGCGTCTCTAACTGCAGATATCATCAAAACATGTATAACAATGCCAATATACAAACTCCATTTTACTTTGAAACTTAACAAACCCCACTAACCTCTTCATACATTCTGTCTCTGTTTACCTTTTTCCTTCTACAGTAGATTTCTCTTGTCCATTCCCAGATGCCAGCTATCCACCTGGGGGTAAATATAGTTAGCTACTGCATTTAGCCATACATACAGTACTGTGCAAAAGTCTTAGGCACCCTAGATTTTTGTAATGTAAATTTGGTCTTATGTTTCTGTTTTTTTTTCATTGGTGTTTTACATTACTGCTCTATATAATATATTTTTTACAAAAACTTTTGCACAGTACTGTATGTTCTTTTGATTTGATATATTTCTTATAATACATGAAAAGTTGACATTATTTTTTTCTCTTTTAACTTAGAAATCATTGATCCTTTGTTTCAACCCCTCGCGCCTGTTGCTTCTCCCACCCCATCTAGCCCTGGTAAGGGACGGATGATATAGCCTAGATAAAGAACTTCTATTCAAACTCAAGAGCTGATAAATCCACAGAGGCCCTCTTGCTGCTTATAAAACAGTACCAATGGGGACAGTGAAATAAGAGTGGAAAACAAACAGTGGTGTTGCAAGCCAACTATAGTATCCTGCATGTCCTCACCACAGTGGGGCACTTGCGCATACTCATTATAGGTGGACAACACAGTTTCATGGAGCTGCAAAATTAATAGCATGCTTGAAAAATCAGATAGGATTCAATAAAAATTTTATTGTTATTTTGTTGTATTCTCAGACATAAAAAGATCGTACAATCGTCAACATCAGGTCAAAAAACATAGTAAGTAAAATCTAAATATATCATCATATATTGGAATATAGAGGATATGTATGTATGTATGTATGTATGTATGTATGTATGTATGTATGTATGTATGTATGTATGTATGTATGTATGTATGTATGTATGTATGTATGTATGTGTGTGTACATGATATGATATGACAATTCTTACAATTCAATCTGCATGTGCAAATCTATTTTCCACAGACCCAAGGGGGACCCACTTGTGGGAGTTCATCAGAGACATTCTCCTGAACCCGGAGCGCAACCCAGGACTGATCAAGTGGGAGGACCGGACAGAGGGCGTTTTCCGCTTCCTTAAGTCTGAGGCAGTGGCACAGTTGTGGGGCAAGAAGAAGAATAACAGCAGCATGACCTACGAGAAACTAAGTCGGGCAATGAGGTATGACTGTAGCAGCAGCACAGCTATCGCAAATGTGGTTACACAAATACAAAACCTCACATTTGCAAACTACAACACACAAACACACACGCACGCATGTATACACACACAAACACCGAGTTTTCACATTATACAGTTACAGATAATGATATTGTACTAGATAAGCTGACATGTTAGATATTCTCCCTGGGAGCGTACATACAAAGCATACAGATATACAATTTATTTTTTAGAAACATCTGAAACTCTGTTGGAGAGATGCAACACACTAGTTAATCACCACTCATGCCCTGTGGAAGAGAATGCAGGTGGTCGCGTAGAATGGCTTTGTATTTATTCACATTTACATTTCCCTCTCAAGGATGGAATAGTCTTGGATCTTGCCTGAAAAATGAACTCAATTTGCTTTCAGTTTAATCTACATCCTTCATTTACCCAGTTTTTTTTGTGGCAATTGCTTGTAAAATGTCTTTGATGAGTAAGAAACAAAATGTTACACGGCATTGTTTCCAATCTAATTCACGGATGCATCTTATAATACACTTAGTTTGAAACAACTTTTTTTCTAGTGACATCATTAAAAGTTTACACAAAAGTATACACTATTTTCCATAGACAATGACCTAGAATGGACTCATTGTTTGGACTACTATAATTTCTGAGCGTCCCCCCCCCCCAAAATAAGATGAAATACCCTTCTTCCCAGAAAATCATTGTGGGTGCTGTCACAGCCACAGCTTTACATTCAAATGAGCTAATCTAATGAGCTTAATCTCATTAAAGTGAGAACGGTTAAGAACCAGAAAATGTGCCCTTAGGTACCGTCACTGTCCACAAAGCTCATGTTCTCTTCACTGTGCTGCAACGCAAGTATTTGCACTTTGATGACATCGCCAAAGAAATATTGTTCCCTCCTTTCAAGCTTTGGTTAAGGATTGTTTACATCCACAAATCTAGGTTTAGTAGTTTAAAATAATAGGGATAATATCATGACTGGTTTTGACTGGTATTTTCCTCTAAAACAATTTGTAAAAATGTAATCTATTGAACCAACTAAAAAATTAACCAATTCCACTTATACTAATTCAAAGAATACTTGAACTGTGAATTGTATGAATTACAGAACCAAAAATAACCTCAAACTACATGTTGACTGTATACTCAGAAAAACGTTGGAAGAAATGTCATTTTATAGATCAAGTAATGGTTGGCAATAGTTACTGATGATAATAAAACCATGTTGATTACATTATGTTGTTTTAACTCATCTGATGAAATGCACATTTAAGAGATGTACTGTACACGTTATTAGAGACAAATTGGACTATGTTACTGAATTTAAGTGTTATGTACGTTACAATTTTAAGCAATCATTCATCTGTAACGATTGCATTTTGAAAGGAAGTCTCCCAGCTTTGACTCAGTCAGCGCACGTGTCTTCTATTACAGATATTACTACAAAAGGGAAATCCTGGAACGAGTGGACGGACGCAGGCTGGTTTACAAGTTTGGAAGAAATGCAAGAGGATGGAGGGAGTCAGAGAAGTGAACCAAGTGAAAATTTCATTAATTTATGTTTTCTCGTCATTTTGTATGCATATATGATGTATTACTTTAGTTTTACAAAGAACCTTTTGACTATATGTTTGCTTCATTCGTTTTTCACTTGATGTTGACTGCACTGAGGTGTTTGTTATTGTGCCATAAAAGCCGATGCTGATTTTACCAACATAATATGAATCAATACCCACACATTTGTTTACATACGATCTCACAGGAGAAAAGGATATTCTAATCAGATACTGTATACAAGTCTCAAGGGAGTATGAGTTGATATAGGATTCAAAGTATCTGTGGCAAAATGGTTGCATACATGCTTTTTGACATTGATACTGTTAAGTTCTCCTTTGGGAGGATGTTTGATTACTGCAAACAACTAAATCTGACTCATCATATGCATAATGTAGCAAATCAATAGAAGAATGTAGGAGTAGTAAACTAACAATTTTTTGCATCAAAATAGCAGTATGCAGACTGTCTTGTGTCATTTTGGTCATTTCATCCCGTTACCAATGAACTGCATTGAGCTGTAAAAAGATTTGTATTAATGTCTGATATGATTATAACAAATAAACGTTCTAATTTATTTTTGTTTTTATGAAAGCCATTTGTCAAAATTTCATGTCTACCACTTGGGTTAAATCATGAACATGCAGGCAGTTGTTGAGCCTCTTAATTCAATGTAATTGTCACGAGACAAAGAAACATTATTCTTTGAAATAATTGAACAATCTCAACATTCAGCCTTTGACTTCAATCTGCCACCTGAGCTGCAGCTATTCAGATTTTTGCTTAGATCTGATCAATACCATTTAACAGAGTGTGGAGTTCATTGAATTGGACCTAAAGCTCCACGTCTTGTTTTCACTACAACTATTACAAGCTTGACTATGAACAGCCATGCATTTAAACAATGCTTGTCATTGCTCTTTTATCATGCCAGTTAATTGCCTGCCGGTGCATGCCATACTTCCTGTTCTTGCCACACTGGCTCCTCCAGGCAATAGACAGATGACTGAGCCTTGATGGCCAATGCGATAAAAGCAGTGTCACTAAAAGTCCCCTTTCTCAGGCCTGTGTTCACAAGCAAATCCCTGTCTAATCTCCACTCTGCTTGATCTTGCTGCTTTAATTCTTTTTTACATAGCACTGATTGACCCCACAATCTGCTTATCTTGTCTTGATGGTTTCAAAATTTCCCTAGTGCAGCCTCTCTGCTCTCACACACATTAGTGTAACAAACCAAAACCATCACAATGTTAGGTAAAGGGCATTAGGCCTAGATGTAAGTGTATCATCAAGGACTAGTCATCAATCCTTCAAAATCAGACCTACCTATAAGAGTTTCAAAAACATTAACAGAGCATCTGTTCCTGGTTGTAGGAGACCGTCTGTAATTAGAGTCTGCTAGAATTCTGCGGTTACTTGAGGGTTGATGTAGAAACAAAGACAACTGCATAAAGACAGACCCATACTGTATGTACATAGCCAGTGACTATTCTTGACTGACTGGCTTGTGATGATGGCTGTTGACTGTATCATATATTGTTTTTTTTACTTTCATAATTCTTATGTTATGACATTCACAGGGAACAATACCTTCTAGTTTCTCTTCAATTCTGCTTGTCATGCCCCATGCACTCACATTTTATGAATTAAATGCATACAAAATTAACCAGAACTGTGATTAATATTCCACTAAAGTCTAAATTGTGATTTTACCTTTACCTTGTATACAGTTTCAGATCCACACAAAAAAATCAGGATGCTAGTAATAATCAAAATGCCTTCAGTATAATGTATGTCTGCTGAATTGCAAGTGCTGTTGTTAACCAAAAGCAGAATTAGTAGATCATCATGGGTAGAATTCATATATCATTCAACCATGCCTAAGCACTGCAGATTAAAATGCTTCATTGTATTTGCATAAGACACAATTCATTGAAACTGAACATCACTATGGTATAGAGGGTGACATATGGAGATAATGATAGTATCTAATCAGCAGAAGCAGGGAAGAGCATGGACATCTGAAATCTGGTCTTATTTTCACTTTTAAATACTGTGTATGTGAGTTCTGATATAGGGAAATGTTTGAAGATGTGACTCAGAGAGATAACTGAGCAGTTAGGCAAATTGTCTGGACTGACATAGCCTCTGCAGTACGAAAAGACAGGAGCTTGATTTTCCTAACAGACTACTGCCTTGTGAATGGAAACATGATAGCCAGATTTTACATACCCTCAATGTGTGAAGATGAATGATAACCACTGACATCTGATTCAAATCATGTTTTGACTTTGATATGCATGCCCTGCGTGTGAGAGGTTGTGTGTCTGTCTGTCTTTCTTTCTTGCTGTCCTATGTGGCTCTTTGAGAATCACGTGTCAGTGACAGACAATAATGGATCATTCTCCGAATTTTGGGAAAGTACTGGTAAACCAGAAAGACAAGTAGTTACAACACTTGGCTGTAGGATAAGGTACCAACGACACATAGGCAAACATGCAGCCAAACCGGTTGTAATTGACACGGTAATGAAGATACAAACAAACACATACAGAGAGAGAGAGAGAGAGAGAGAGAGAGAGAGAGAGAGGGGGGGGGGGGGGGGGGGAGGGCGAGAGGGCGAGCGAGGATATTGAGACATTTGGACAGAG
>CABFOS010116366.1:0-13037 GCA_900660315.1 Diretmoides pauciradiatus
CGGGAAGCCCAGGAAGCCCTTTCCCCCGCCACTTCCACCAGCTCTTCCGGGGGAATCCCGAGGCGTTCCCAGGCCAGCCGAGAGATGTAATCCCTCCAGCGTGTCCTGGGTTGACCCCGAGGTCTCCTCCCAGTTGGACATGCCCGAAATACCTCCCCAGGGAGGCGTCCGTGAGGCATCCTCACCAGATGCCCGAACCACCTCAGCTGGCTCCTCTCGATGTGGAGGAGCAGCGGTTCTACTCTGAGTCCCTCCCGGATGTCCGAGCTCCTCACCCTATCTCTAAGGCTGAGCCCGGCCACCCTGCGAAGGAAACTCATTTCGGCCGCGTGTATTCGCGATCTCGTTCTTTCGATCACTACCCAAAGCTCATGACCATAGGTGAGGGTTGGAACGTAGATCGACCGGTAAATCGAGAGCTTCGCCTTCTGGCTCAGCATATCTCATAAATAAATAATAATAATAATAATAATAATAATAATAATAATAATAATAATAATAATAATAATAATAATATTAAATAAAGCATATCCCAGATCATTATGATATTGTGCTGATCAGATTTTCTTGAATCGTGGCGAAATGATGCATCTTGCCACTGTGTTCCAGCATTTTGAAAGTTACGCTGAACGGCCCATAGGGGGCGCTACAGTTACAGGTCAAAACAAGGTGACCTATTTGCTGCTGATTGCTCCAGAGGGGGGCTGCACCATTGGTGGGGGACGACATGTTTACTGTTGGGTTGTTTATATTTTGTAACTCCATAATTACACCCAAATTACAGAGATGAGTGAGCTGCGGTGTAATGGAATACCAATTAGTCTGAATTGGTTTTAAACTTCATGAGGTTTTTTAATATAAAGCCATATCAAATACACTTGTCAGAATTTAAGTTATCTCTGATGTAATGAGGAATGCATTTCATTAGATTCACACATTTTAGTATTTAATTATATCTCCAACTAAATGCAGCTAATTCAAGTAATTTTTCATTGTGATTTCTTCGATAGCAAAAGTTTACCCTTTGCAGCCGTTACATAATTCATCCAATTTATCAAGACCTGCACACCCCTGCTATGAATAATGGCTAATCAAAATCAATAATGATCATTAATAGTTCACATTAGCTATAATCTCATATTGATATGGTTGAGTGAGCAGCCTAAATCGCTATTTGAAAGTTGTTAAAAGTCCAACCACTTGCAGGTATGACCTCTGTCCCTCAAAATACAAAGTCTTTCCTTCCTCTGCTGTTAAGCTTGTTTACAATGCCTTTTGCATGAGGTATACCAAAAAAATGAATACATAATTTGCAAAACAAAATTGCATATTTAACCATACAAATAGATTACATAAAGACCATAGCAATACTCGCTCCATATTTGAGAATCAGCAGAAGTGACTGAACAACCATTTGCTAATCACTTCACTCCTAAATAATCGTTTTTACACATCCTCTTGTTGTGCTTTGCCACAGTATAGGGACCAATTACATAGAAATATTTTCCATGCTTGACCCTGTAAAACCCATACATAGTAAAACATAAAAAAATACTAATTCAACCTTTCAGATGTTGTTGTAGGAGGCATTTGGGGCTGAAATGAAGTGTTTTCAAAAATGTTATGGTGTGTTGTAATTGTAATGTAATGTAATGGAAGTAATGTACAAAGTGATGTAGCTTGACCTGAGATCTGGAGGCAGTGTGACTTCATGACCTGAGGGCGGGACTTATATACAAATGTACGATCCAATAGCATTGTGAGACTGAACAATAGGACCCAGTGACAATGTTAATGTGGTTGAACAAAACAAAAAAACATTTATAGCTTTTTTTAGGATAGCTAAAAATGTTGTAATCCTGCAACGCTGGGTCTTACAGGGTTAAACGTGAAGCATTTCGCAATACTGGATGTATCACACATGTAACACAAAGCTACACAGACATGGAGATGTTTTGTGTGAAAGCCACTTTGAACAACCACAACTTCCATTTCCCTTCACTGTTACTGGTGTTTTATTTATTGAACCTTTTGACACAATAGAATCAATGTAAGATCATAGAAGATGTTTTGTGGGCTTAGAGAGTAGATTTAAAATGAACTCACAGTATGCCTTTGTGATTCCCTCTTGTTTCCCCTTATGTGCTTTCAAATTCTTTCACAAAAAGATTCAGTGAAAGTGTCCAGTCAGCAGGTCCTTAACATTCAAGTGAGAATGCAACACTCTCAGTATGCATTGAGTTTGATTACTGGAAACACGGAAACTTAATTGCACTCATTGTTATGTCTTGTCACTTCACTGGTCAACATGCTGTTGAATAGAAATGAGCCCTTGATAAATCATGCCTGGGTGCCAAACACTCAAAGGAAGAGAAAGGCAATTGCTCAATGTTACCCCAAGGACACACAAATCTAAATTAGAGCGTCTAACCTGCACTGCATCTGCAGGAATGGAAACGATCCTACAAGAGGATAGTGACAACTACGCTTGACATCATAGAGAATAGATGGAAATTGGGGTTACTGCTTGTTTTAGAACAACTCTTGACAAAAACCATGTGTTAAATTTGGCACACATTCATCTCAAGGCTCAGTAAAACAAATCTAGACTATTTCCCACAGCAAGGTGCACTCCCATGAGCTTACGTTGTCAGCTTAGGTATGTAGAATGCAATTTGATCTGCTCCATATTTCTTTCTGGAGATTGCCAGTTATATGGGAATGCACACCCCCCCTAGCCAATCATAGCTGAGCATTCATCCATCCAGACCATAGGGTAAACATAAATGCAAGATTATGCAGTTGGCTAGCTACAGTAACAGTATAGCCTTTATGCTTTGATCACAGTGCAAATGGCCTCACAGATTTACTGTAGTTGCAAACAAACAAGTAAAATGAAATAGTCTGTAGCCATCACTTCATGGGAATATATCAGGGATAGTGCAGGCCATCAGATAAGTAGTCAGGTCTCTGGGCCAATGGTCCATGAGCTGTTTAATGAGGACTCAGAGATTCTCCCACCACCGCTCAAAGGGCCATATGGCTTAGAGCAGCTGTTTGCTGTGGGTGTGGATCGCATCTTCGCATGTGCCACTCATCGCTCAGGGCACTCATTACTATAGCACCACTTCACTTTATGGTAGCTATACAGTTAAGTGTTCGGAAAATCTGCAATATGCAAAAGACGTAATGAGAAACGCATTTCATTAGATTCTAACATTTTAGTATTTAATTATATCTCCAACTAAATGCAGCTAATTCAAGTAATTTTTCATTGTGATTTCTTCGATAGCAAAAGTTTACCCTTTGCAGCCGTTACATAATTCATCCAATTTATCAAGACCTGCACACCCCTGCTATGAATAATGGCTAATCAAAATCAATAATGATCATTAATAGTTCACATTAGCGATAATCTCTCTCTCGTTTAATCATATAATCTCTCTCACGCTCACATTCAAAAGTTTCAACATTTCAGCTATTGAAGTGATGTTCTGGTCTCTGCTACAGTTTAACGTCAGATTGGGATTCCTTCATGTGTTCCTGCCAAACAGTGACATGCTTTTACACTGATCAGTCCTGGCGTGGATCGCCATGAGGCGGCGGCGCACTCCACTAACACCACCATAATTCACCGTCCAACCACAATCACTGACATAATTTCCAACTCAATCATCTATGAGAATTATGGTGACAATATCTAAAAACTACATAAAGGTTTAATTCTCTCATTCTGTATCTGTTGTGAGACAGCCGCTATTGACATGAAATCCAAAAACCAACATGATTAATAATAATAATAATTGCCATGTGAATCGTGTTTTATTAGAAGCAACATCCATCAGCAGAGCATGAGGCAGTAGTATCCCCGATGCTGTTTAACACTATAGGAATCGAGGCAGAAACATTATGCAAATGACAATTAACAAGATTTGATAGGAATTAGTTGTGAAGGATGTTTTCAAATGAGATATTAAAAAAAATCTCTCCATGCTGAGGGACGGTTTCTCAAACATTGCATAATATGCAATAATGTTAAATGTGTTTATCATTTCTCAAAAATTTGTCACGTTCTTTTTACATCCTCATTTAGTTTTTATCCCACTCATTCTGAGCACAGAACAGTTAATCGTTCCTGTCATTTTTCAAAAAGTAAATAAAAAAATTCAATTGATCTTTTTTCGTAACAGGGGAGCAGCTGTTAACAGTTACTGTATTCTAGTGGCGTGATGAGGGGCTTCCTGAAGATGGTTTTCTAGGCCATCTAACAAGCTCAATTTTCATCAGTACTGCAGATGAAGAAGCAGATGTAGTGCCTATAGAACGCTGCATTATGCATCTATAGTACATGATTCTGAATCTCATCCATACAGCCTTTTGTCACCCACACAGAAAGCCGACTATACTACAGAATGAGAATATGATGGCCCCAAAACAGCACAGCGCCCCATTTTCTGTCAGCCAACCGTGGAAATGTAAGATATGAAATGAGAACCTACTCTCTTGCATCAATAAAGCACAATTATGGGCTACAGAGAAATTACTCATGCAACGAGGCAATCTATACTGCTGTCACTTGCCACATCTCAAATGCAATCAAAGACACAACAGAACAGAAAGATATTGGGTAGCTCATTGGCTCACACTTTACATTCACCCATTACAGCTTGATTAACTGGTGATTAAGCATCAACTAACCCCATCTTAACATGTTAGTTATTATGAATGTGCCAATCATGGTAAGTACTTAAGGAGTTAATAACTACAAATCTAACTACAAGTTAAATTAATCATTTGTAATCATTAACTCTGCAGCAGCCACAAATAAGTATAATGTTGAATGAATATTGTAATGTAGAGAAATACCAACTAACAAGGTACCATATTGGTAGTTATTGTGTCAATACTTGCTGCATGATAAATAAAATGAATGAATATGAATAATGAATGAATGAATAATTAAGTACTTGGCGAGTACATAAAGAAAAATTCCCTTGGAAAATCACTTGGATAATGTTCCACTGTTATATATCATCAATCTGTGATGTTCAATGCATTCCAAGAGATTTTGTAATGTAGGGCGGTAATTTACCTTATTGTACTCACTTTTCCTTGTCTACTTCTACTTCAGTTACTTTCCTACATTTCCCAGAATGCCTTTCACCGACACCCAGATAAGGGGTGTGAACTTGTTCCACTTAGCTGGTGGTTGTAGTAACCAAGTAAAGTTAGCTTGGTAACTCATAAGACATAAACAAACATATGCACATATTCAAAACACCCACAAAGGGCCTTATGTCTGTTACAGCACATGACTCATATATGCAATAAAAAACCATAGTTATAGACATTAATTCCATGAAAAATACTTGATGATTGATGGTACTGTATAAAAGTCCCAAAAGGGACATTGATCAAGTGTGCAGTACAAGAATAGAAAACTGGGAGCTTCACTTTTCATGGGTCTTCGAAAATCATCCACCAGCATATAATGAAGTAGACTCTTGATCAAAAACATAAGAGAGGTGAAATGGACCAGAACTAAGCATCTGGAAACAGCGAATCGCTCCCTCAAGGTACTCAGGATAACCACTGGAGAGCAGGGCCAGTTTGCTTGCTCTCTCCTTGGGAACGTAACTGTGATTAATGTCTGCTATTTAAATAACAGTCTGGGGTTTTTTTTTCCTGGCGAGACAGTCATGTGAATATACAAGATATTTAACAAAGGCTGTGTATTTTCTTGTTCTGGAGGGTTACTCTATGTTGTGGCGCTGTGAATACACTCTCAGACATAAAGGTACAGAGTTGTGGCTTTTGTCGCAGTGTGATAAAACGTACCTTTCAAAAAGGTACGAACAAAAGCTACAACTCTGCAGCTTTGTTTTTTTCTGCAACATCTATTGAGGTGAACAGGTGCGCGGTCAAGAGGCTGTTATATAACCTGTACATGTACATAACCTACAGTACAGTTATCATCCCATTGCTACTGTTCACACTGATGGTGGATAATTCATCAGTGCTGATTTGGTTAATCTATTAATTGGGTTCAGACTAAAAATTAGCATTGATGTGTAACCCATAATCATGGTGGCAGCAGGTTGATAGCTATTGACGGCTTTCATTATTCGTGACCTGGACATCACGGTTGCCATTAAAGGACAATTCCGGTCATTTTCAAAGTTAACTCTATTTCCTCATGTTAGTGTGTGTTTCTGACTTATGGGGACAAAAAGTTTTGAAATTGGTCCACTATTGACAGAGCGGTGATTGTTATAGCGCTAATGTTACAGTATTGGGCACCTTCTTACCTAGATTTCCGTTTTCTATAAGCGTTTTTTGCCACTAACAGGCTCCGATTATTGTTCTTAGTGTACCAATTGATCCCTATAGAGAAATGAAAAGATTATCTTTACCTTTTGCTGGATTCTGTCTCGTTTTGTCTTAGCTCGTAGCGTTAGCCACCGGAAACCGGAAATCTCGCGAGAAGAAAGACGTCTTCGAGAGCGTCAGCGGATGCGATCTCTCGCGAGATTTTTGGTTTCCGGTGGCTAACGCTACGAGCTAAGACAAAACAAGACAGAATCCAGCAAAAGGTAAAGATAATCTTTTAATTTCTCTATAGGGATCAATTGGTACAATTAAGAAGAATAATCGGAGCCTGTTACTGGCAAAAAAACACAAAAATTTAGGTAAGAAGGTGCCCAATACTGTAACATTAGCGGTTAGGCTAATTGCTAAACAATCACCACTCAGTCAATACTGGACCAATTTCAAAACTTTTTGTCCCCATAAGTCAGAAACACACACTAACATGAGGAAATAGAGTTAACTTTGAAAATGACCGGAATTATCCTTTGTCAATCTCATCTCAAAGTACTAGAAAGCAAAATCTGAGAGATATTAAAAATAAGGGATCCACTTTATCTACAGGGGTAATATATTTGTATTTCCTTGTTGCTTAAATAAAGCAGTAAATTTGTGCATTACTTGCTATGTGATATCTTCAATTAGGCTATATACATTAGGATTTAAGCGATGAACAAATGCTTTTTAATGCCAAATGGACTAAACAAAATAGCAGGAGGTTTGATCCTGGGTCAGATTAAGATGAATGTTTTCAGATTTTTATACAGTAGTATACCTCCCGGAAAAACCCACCAACTCTTCTCTCTTCCTCAACATCCAATAGAACTGTTTGTAAGCGTACTTATTGTCATTGATATTTGATATGTGTTTTTGTTTGCACAACTCTATGTACTTGTACACAGACCCCATCATAACACATCCAATGGGGTCCTAGTAGACCAAAAGATAAAGGTGGTTACAGATCACTGAGCTCCAAATGATTATTACTGGGCAATTAATGTACACTGACATAATCCATAGATATGGTTGTGTCTTTAGAGATTTCGCCGCGGCCACTGAAGCCAAACAGAGTGACAAGTAGGTCTGCAATGGTTTGGAGAACATCCACACATTATTTGCACTGCTGTCTGCTTCTGTGGATATAAGGCGATGAATCTCTCTTGCAAAATGTGCAGTATTTGCAGAGCTCTGGATCTTTGGGGTAAAACATAATAAAGAAAGGCAAAAGAGATAAAATTGATAACGTATAAAGAATGTCATTTCCTATCAGATAGTAATCTTTCTCCATGGATTTATGTGAAAGTGGTTTGGGTGCAACGGGAGCCCCGGGCAGTATGCCTGCTCTAAAATACACACTCTTAAAAGAAAGCCATCCCAATAAGGTCGGCGTGCTGGTAATACTCCACTGCTGACAAGAAGAAGCAGCTCTCATGCTCCTTTTTGCTGTGTGACCACTGCGGTTTTGATGCGTCAAACCATCATCTCTTTCAAAAAAAAAGTACTGAAAGAACATGAAGGTGATGGATGACATTCTCAACGGTATTATCTTGCAATGTTTTTGGTTGTAGTAACTCAACGCTGATTTGTCAATGCAAACTTCCAGCAGAAGATAGATCCTCTTCTTAAGCAGCTGTAGTTCAAGCAGAGGTGACAGACTCTTCATTGAATGAAGACTCTTTCAATAGAGGAGAAAATGTTCCGAAACCCAAAAAGTCAGTTGCATATATTGCTGCTATTCAGAGTGGGCACAGTGTACAGTCTTTAACGAATAAGGCATTTACATGAAATTGTTTGTATCAAGTGCCTTGAAACACCATTCAGATGCTGAAACCATGTTACATCCAAAGTGTTTGCATGTTATACTGTTTGGTATATTCTTTACCTAAGGGTTAATTGTAAACAACCCAAGACAGGATAGTGCTGTTTCAGGGCCACTATAGTAATTTCACAGTGTTGACAGTCAAAATGTGAACCAGTTAAGGGTTAAGCAACAACATCACAGAGAAAGTTGAATTCTTAATGTTAGTCAATATGCCCAAAAGACCAACCCTTAGTATGAAAAATTTCCATCATTACACTGATGCTTCATGCTTGATTTCTGAATCAGAAAGCATGGAACCAATGTCCACATTTTCCCAGTGTGGTATCTGAACTCCACCCTATGCCTGCAGTTTTAACTGCACATACCCATGTATTGTTATGCTCCTCTTGCACAAAGCTCCAGCAGTGCAACATGAACAGATGTTCCATGAACCTTCATGGATAAAAGTAAGCTTTTTATATGCTACAGTGCAATTTAATTTCCCGATTTCCAATTCATTTAATGCATCGTGTTTTATCTGAAAAGTTGTTTCCCCCCCAAAACAGTTTGAAATTGGTGCACACAATACACTACTGTGTTTCAATGTTACTATAATCCATTGTAACGACTCAGTATGTCACTGCTGTCACATGAAAACCTTGTAACTCATGTTTTGTTGTTATCTGGGTTGATCATTTTTCATGAGCTTCGGATCCATGAAACCTATTCAAAACACATGATATACTGTTCAAAAACTCTATGCAAAAACATTCTTTGTACAATATTTTAATGTTCTCATTCCGTCCATGTGACCCATGTTGTCTCTCCCTCCTGTTTTCCTCCCCTTCTCGCTGCCCTTGGTGAGTCTGCTGTGTAGAATTCCCCTGCAGATAGCAGGCGTCAGATCTTATTGTCAGGGAAAGAGGAAGATCTTACTCTGAGGCTGCAGTACTCACTCAGTGGCCGGTCCCTCCCAGCTACCTAATGTTCCCATACAGTACATGTCCTGCCTCAGGAGGGCTCCTCTGAAGGTACTCCTCCTCTACATTATGATCTCTCCTGCCCCGTCCCAGTGGGAGTCTAAACCATATCCTCCCCCTGTCTTTTCCTTTGTCTTATTTCTGCAGGTTAAATACAAAACACTTACCAACTAATGCCCATTTGAAATCAATGTTTTGCTACATGTTTTATTATGTTGGACTCCAGAATCATTTTAGATGTCTTTGCTATTGTATAGAAAATACATTCTGTGAGCAGTGTGAGTCCAAAAAGAAATTTAGGAGGATTTAGGAGGAGTATAAACTACTCTACCTTGTTTAAGTCTACAGACAATGTACGCTAAGGAAATCTGCCCCACCTCATCTAAAGTACACCCAGATGGGAGCCTGCTGTCTTCCACTGGGCACTCTGGTGGTTGGTAAGGCCCACCAACCTTGTGTTGTCCCTGGATCTCTGCCCGGAGGGTCTCTCCACTGACAGCAAGAGAGGTAAGAGTACCATCGCTCTAATTGTCTCCATTTTTTCTCTTTTTAAATCTCAGGATAATAACGTGAAAGTCTGGCCTCATTTGTAGAAAGGTTATCACTGGAACAAAGGGAACAGAAAAGCATGCAACCGGACTGGTCCATTTCCTTTCATGTCTGTGTCCTGTGTCTCTTAATTACAAATAAAAATGAGGGAATAACAACAACTGAATCACATCGGTTTTTAATGTTGTAACTCATAATTTAACAATCTGTTTTTGTGGAAAGAAGAACAGTCAGTCAGGGATTGGGGATAGCTGAATCTCATCTGTAATATTGAACAGAGAGCTGAGCTAATCTCTGATCTTTAATCACAGAGCCGGGCAATAATAATTAACTGTATTTACATCTAGCAGCACAAGCCTGGTTAGGAGGCTCGACATGTCTGAACTAACTACGGCTCTGACTTGCTTACTTGCCTGTGTATATTAGTCCATCAAAACATGAAGGTGGCATGACGCGCTATTGCTGTTTGTGCCCCGGCGGGTGGCTATGAAGATCAACCCTGGAGCCGCATGACGTCAACGTTGGCGTGTAAAGGTTGCATATGCTGGCTGGGATGAATGTGAAGGCTGATTGTCTGGCGTTTGACCCTCCCTTCCTTCAGTTGTGCTCAGTCCAGTGAAGTGGCTAGTCCGGATGTGCATACTGAGCACCACAGTGGCTAGTGAACTGTGGTGGTTGGTTACTGGGTCTGATGTTGTGTCTCTGTCCCCATATGAACTTTGAAGCTTAACTTTTTCACCGTCTGTGTGTTCTGGTGGCCATGATTTGATCTCAAAGCCCCTGATTCAAGATAGCTCCTAACAAAACACCTCGGGGCAAATAACTGGACTGATACGCAGGAATCTCTTATCATTAAATTGAATGTCAGAACTGTAGATTTGCTTGTCATCACACACTGCCTGAATGGAAGTAGTCAAAAGAGAAAGAGATGTGTCTGAGGATGAATTCAGAACAGTTTAAACTTGACTTGAGGTGGGTCTAATGTGACGTCGTCGTCTGGCAGCAGCATGCCTCTATAAATGTGGGGAAATGCCAGTGGAAGAGCAGATCATAAGGCCGTTACACACCCGTCAGTGCATTTAAGTGTTAATTATCCGTTTTTCTTCCCCCATAAAATTTAACTGCAAGCTTTTGTGATTAAAACAAAATATCTTCACAAGAGTATCCTTTGGGAACTGGCATCCTTTAAGCCCGTTAAAGAATGGTGAATTATGCTCTCATAAAAGTGATCCCTGGAGGATCCTGTCTAATTTTTACTCTCCACTACTCTCTTCAGATGAGCTGTTGTGTTTAGGTCATTTGTGCACTGAAAGAAAGAACAACAATCACCAGGCACATAAATTATACAACGCTGCAGTCATAAAATGTTATATGGGGCCCTAATTGCCTAATGATCAAGGTAGTGTACATTATATGGGCTATAACAAAATTAAGTGTATAGGCAGCAATTTCCTCTTAATTCCTTGAGAGGATGGTTAATTTGAGGGCCAGTACTTATCCACACACACACACTGCGATACACTCTGTACTCACGGACAAATCATTGAGCTTTTTATCATACTCTGATTATATGGGATATGCATGTTCTTACTTATCGTTTGATCTTCTAGTGTTGAATGAGAAATGACCAAAGTCTACCGACCCAGCTCTGTCCGTCGCTAGCTGCCACTAGGTGTCACAATATTAACACACAGCAATGGAGCCTCAGCCTCAAACAAAACACCCAACCCTGAATCCTCAGTAGTATTATTAAACGCCACTAAAGATAAAACTCTGTGGATCTTGCCATCTTTCCTCAAGGCGTCTTTCTTTCTGTCTCTCCCTTTCTCTTGCGCCAGCAGGAGACGTTAGCCGCAGCTGATCGGCTTTCATAGGATATAAGCCGGCAAATATTTTCCTCCAGATATTTTTAAATGGGATTGAACAATAGTTTTTATAAAGGTGCAAACAGTGGAAGGATATGCTGACCTGAGATAGTATGAGTGTGAGTAAGCAGGATATGATACAGTCAATAAAGAAAACAATTTTAAAATCATGTCCCTGCTGTATCTCCGGTCTAAAAGATATACTGTTTTGCAAAATAATATTTTTATTTTATTTAAACTTTATTTAACCAGTAAAAACCCCATTGAGACAATGAGTCTCTTTATATGGTATAAGATATACCACAGTTACCACACAGGACATACAAAAGTATACATAAAACATCCGGTTTAGCACCAACTTACTATAAAGATAAAAAGGTTGACAAGTACAAGTAAAAATATCGGTCCAAAACCAATAGGTAACAAATACAAAAGCAACAATACAAAATATATTGGCTGAGCATCAAACCAATCAAACCAATGGGCAACAATACAAAAATGTATTGGCTAAGCATCAAACCAATCAAACCAAATAGGCAATGTCATGGTCCTGTCCCGTCCTGCCCAGTGTTCCCCCTTGGACTTGCCCCTTCTCTGTCCCCCTGGCTCCCCCTCTGGCTCCCCCTCTGGCTCCCCCTCTGTCTCTCCCTCTCCATGTGTCTCTGTCTCGCCCACCTTGTCTCTCTGAGTCTCTCCCTCTCCCTCTATCAAGCTCTCTGTGTCTCTTTGTCTCATGGTCCCCGTTAGTGTTTGATTATAGTGTGTTAGTTTGTCACTGTCTAGTTGAGTTATTATAGTAGGTTACCCTGTCTAGTCTGATCATAGTGTATTAGTGTTTGCCACTCTGTCTAGTTGTTCATAGTTTTAGTGAGATCTCATCTTGAGTTTGCAAGTTCTGTCTGGTGTCCTTATAAAGTGAAATATATAGATAAAATTGAAGCGGTTCAACGAAGGGTAACTAAAACTCCTTCAAACACAGGTTTGAAGGAGTTGTCATATGAAGAGCGCTTAAGATCCTTGAAACTACCAACCCTTGTATATAGGAGGTATAGGGGTGATATGATCGAGGTTTACAAACTTGTCCACAAAATGTATGACTCCACAGTGGAGCCTGTAGTCAGTTTCTGGGAAAGCACTCATGAATTAAGAGGGAATTCCCTAAAATTGCTCCCGAATATGTGTCGCTCTGAGAAAAGGAAGAATTTTTTCACAATTAGGGCGGTGAGAGTCTGGAACAGGCTACCGGAAGAAGTAGTGCAGGCTCCATCAGTGAATGCTTTTAAAAATAGACTAGATAAATATTGGTCAAATGAAGACTTTTTATATAACTATAAGGCAAAGTTCTGATTGTGGGACTTATGTTTTGTTGTTTGTTTTGTAATTGCTTACTTTCTAATTATCTAATATGTATTTGTGTATTTTCATGTTTTTATAGTACATTGTGATTCTTATTTTTTGAGTCTGATGTAGAGGACA
>CABFOS010116577.1:0-11245 GCA_900660315.1 Diretmoides pauciradiatus
ATCTATTTTTGCCCCTGAAGCTAACCCATACTCTACCAAATCTATCACCCTGTGCACGCTACCTACGTCCCTGACCGTGATTGTTGTGTCGTCAGCATACTGCTGAATTATACTAGTTGTCCCACCTGGCAGATCTATCCCTCTCAACTCCCTGTCCTGCTTCAACAAAACCGCTAACGGCTCCGCTACAATCGTATAAAGTATCGAGGACAGGGGGCACCCCTGCCTCACTGACCTCTGGAGCTCGAAAGGGTCTAAGGGTAAAAGCCCATTACATTTGACTCTACTCTTGGCGTTAGCATACATTAACCTCACCCACCTAATTATCCTCTCTCCAAAACCTACCTTCTCAAGCACGCTGAACAAGAAGCTATGCTCCACCCTGTCGAATGCTTTGTTGAAGTCGAGGCTCAGGACAATTCCGCCCTGACCCTCCTCCTTCATCATACTATATCCCTAATGGTGCAAACTGAGTCACTGATATCTCTACCTGGTACACTGTACGCCTGAGTGGGTTGGATGAATGAGGCAAGTACCGCTTTCATGCGATTGGCCAATATTTTCATTAATATTTTGTAAGTAAGCTAATAGGTCTATAATTCCCCAAACATTCCTTCCCTCCCTTTTGCTTGTAAATCAAAGTGATCACTCCCATTGCCTTTGAGCTCGGTACCGCCTGCTCATCCTCCATCTCCCGGAAGAGATTGAGTAAAATGGGCCGCAGCACGTCCAGAAACGCCTTATGAAACTCACTCGTGAGCCCATCCGAGCCCGGGCTTTTCTTGGCCTTCATTTGGTCCACGGCGACGTTGATTTCTAATAGATCGATGTTTTGATCACATAATTCTTTATCACCCTCGGTCATACTGGCATCCATTTCGCCCAAGATCTCCTCCGTCACTTGCTGGTTCGAGGCTCCCCTGCTGAACAGGTCAGTATAGAAATCTTGAACCACATTTGCAATGTCAACTATATCTGTCACACATGCACCGTCTTTATTCTGGATTTCACTAATGCTGCATTTGGTCTGTCTGTTTTTTTCTAAACCTATAGGAAGAAGGCAGTACTTTTCTCACCCTCCACAGCGTACTGTGCCCTGCTCCTTACTATCGCCCCTACACACTTCTCCAACTCTATATCAGCTAGCTTGGTCTGAAGTCTCAAAAGCCTCTCCGCATCAGGATTAGACTCCATCTTTAATCCTATCTTTTTAGTTGTAATTTCCCTCTCCCTCTGTCTCATTCTATGATTCAACACTTTTGCAAACCTAATTGTTTTATGTTTAACAAGCAATTCGAAGTTTTCCAACCAATCCACTATGTTTTCTTTAGAAGAGGCTTTCAAGACTTCAGACCTAGCCAGCCCCTCTATCATATTCCTGTACCCCTCCCTCTTTAAGAGGCTAGAGTTTAAGCACCATAACCCACCGTTCTTCCCTCCCCCGGTCTCTCCCAGACAGAACCTTAAAATAGCATGATCGCTTGGGGCAGTTATTTTATAAAATATTATCTATTTTATTTACAAGATCATAATTGGGCAAACACAAATCAATTCTGCTCTGTTTTATTTTTCCCATGACAATTTGCACCCTAGAGTACTCATTGCCAATGGGATTTTTCGCCCTCCATACATCACATAAATTATTCACTAACATTATGTCCGTCAAGGCCACCCTGGAGGTGTCGGCCCTGAATGCTGCTGTGTCACACATATCCAATCTACTCATGTTTGTGTTAAAGTCCCCAACCATAATACAATTCCCACCCACTCTCCTACTTAAGCCCTCAAAGAAAACCCTCCTTTCAGCCACTTCATTCGGGGCATATACATTCAACAGATTGTATTTGACATTGTTATGTACAAATTCAATTCCCAAAGCCCTCCCAACTAAATCATTGTACACCAATTTCACATCGCTAACCCTCCCTCTACTTACTAGTACTGCCACCCCACATGATCTGCCTCCCCCGTTGTTTGCAAAAACATCTCTCCTCCATTTTGCTTTGCACAATCGCTCTCTGGTGTCATCCCAATGGGTCTCCTGGAGACATATCAAGTCAGCATTGCATAGTTTCACTACTTTATCAAATTTGTCCATGCAGTGGCGGAGCCAGAAAAATGTCAGTGGGGTGGCCAGGATGGAACCTGAAATAATTAGGGGGTGGCACAGAAATCACTATTGTACGAACATAAAAAAGTTGAAAATACAGCGCTATATGCTTACACTATACAAATGCACTGCGATATAGACTCTTAACAGATTATTTCTTATTCTATTTTTATATTCATACTTGTTTTTAAACTGTGTGTAGAGTTGAGTTGATTGATTGTTGCTGACTGTTGTATTTATGTTGTATGCAGGGCTGCTACTGGGAAGTTACACAGAATTTCAGCTGTGATGAGGCATTCTGGTCCATTCTATAATCCAGGTGTCCCAAACTACTGATTGTTACTACAGTAGGAGCAGATGTTCAGCTCAGCCTATCAGTATATCATCAGGAATACAGAGACAGATACATCATTTAAAAAATACTGGTTCATTTAAATCAAAATCTGATTTAATTTAAAAATAGTCAGACAAGACAAAAACTATTATGCAAACATTGTACTCATTTCATTTGTGACACATTCAGCTTACAACTGTATTCTGCGATTATCGTGGTTTGCAGCAAAACGATTTACAAAATCTTCTAAGTCCAGGGACTTAGCTCGACGAGACTCCACACTTAAAACACCAATACTGGATTCACACCAAAATTAGCGGGTGTAAGCGGGTTTTTTAAACACGGATAAACATGGCAACAAAGCCGATTGACACCTTTCCCATTGCCAGAAGCCTTTTTGGTGCGTCACGTACGACGCCGGGAACGCGCCGGAACTTAATGTAAACACAAACAGAGAAACGAGGACAGTCCGCCCCGGTTGACAGTCGCGTCCCTCCCCGCAGGGAGAGAGGACGCAGCGAGCACTATAGTCCACAGCCCCGGGAAGCGCGAGGTTGCTGGAGCCGAAGCGGCAAGGTCCCCGCCCGGACCTCGCCGCTCCGGCTCCGGCAACCTCGCGCCGTCCGGTACATTTCCATCCCGCGGTACCGTTCAAACCTTGCGGTACCTTTCAATGCTCCGCTCTCCTCATACACAAATCAGTGAAACGAATGAAGGAGCTCGGTGCTGCGTGGCGAGTAGCTGCATTGGTAGGTTGTTTTTCACAATGCAGAAAAAGTTAGCAAATGCTGTTAGCAATGTTTTCCCTCCTAGTGAGCACGCTAGAGGCTCTAAACTTCGCTAAATATATACAGTCATGGGACTAACGTTACTAAAAGTGCAAATTCCCCTCTGATATTATAGCTTACCTGTACCCACTAGTTGGACCACGTTAGACAAAAGGTGCATGCTTGCAGTTGCTGAAACAGCCGCTCATATCTTCTTCCGCTGCCGGCGTGCAGCATAAAGTGTCCGGCCGAAATGCTGCATGCAGGAAGGTACTGTTCCGCAGCTGTGACGTTTTGCCAGGGGTGGCCAATAGGGTGGCCAAGACTCAGCGTGAGGTGGCCACAGCCACCCCCCACTTCCGCCATTGTGTCCATGTCTCTTAAACCATTAACATTGAAAGAGGCAAAAGTCAACATAATCGTAATAAAGGGGGGCATCATCATTTTTTTTGTTCAACTTGCCCCTAACGTCCTTCCACTTGCCAATCTGCTTCTGCCAGCCGAATCTGGGTGAGGTCCACGACGTCCTCATCAGTCTGCGTCTCGTTCCCGTACTCTCCACTGCACTCTCCTCCACCATCATGCGCCCCCGACCTTCATGTCGGAGCTCTCATCACTACTGGCTCCCTCCTGTCTTTCCCTCTGGCCCTTCTCCGAGAAGAGGACTGGACTCTCCACCCCTCTGGCTCCGTCTCCGCCTCCACTGCGTCCCTGGGTCTGGTCCCGGCCCTGGGTCCGCTCCCACCTCTTCTTCCTGGAACGCTTCAACGTGCTGCCTCCGACCTCTCTGCCCGCTGCCGCTGCCTGGACCGATCTCCAGCACTGAGGTTACTTTCTGTGGTTACCTGGAGCTCCAGAGAGACAGCATCCAGGCTTACCCCCCCTGCCCTCTTGTCCTGGAGCTTTTGCCGGGCTAGCGACGCTGCCCTACTGGCCCCCGTCCTCCTCCTCTTCCTCGCTGTCCGAGGAGCCACTGGCGTCTTCCACCTGCTGCATACAGTCACAGGAGTCCTTCCTTTTTCTGCACTGAAAGCAGAAAGGTGAAAAGTCTTGGCACTCCCTTGCGTAGTGCCCCACTCGCTGGCATTTGTGGCATTTAAAGTCCGGACACTCCTCAAGATGTGTCCTGGTTGTATGCATAGTCTGCAGACCTTTATTTAATTATCGTGAATCACTCTAAAATATTCCACCCCCTCCATTGTCTCAAATTTTGTGGAATATGGCAGCGACTGGACTGTCTCATTGAACTTGACACGACAGAACCGCGTTCCATCAAAGATGTCCGTGCCAGTCCATTTGCGCCTCTTAATTGGCGAAATCGCCTTCACCCCCCAAGCAGCTAGCTTCTCCAAGATCTCGGCGTCTGCGATATATGTCGGCAGATTTAAGAATGACACAACCATTTCATCCCTTGCCACCTCTCTGGCCATAACCTTGGCCGAGCCAATCTTGAAGCCGTCTAAAAGTCTCTCTTTGCCCTTGGGGTTGCCCATTGTGAGCTCATATTTGTTTGAGCCTTTAAAACGGCAACCCATCACCCATCCACATGTGATTTTAACAGCATTCAAAAGCTCCATCATGCTCACACGATCTTCCCCCATAATCTCCACATTCAAGTTCATTGACTTATCCATCATCATTTCTCTTTTGTTCTCCAGTCCGTTATCCATACCATTCATTGCCTTGTCCATTACTGGGTTCGTCTTCTGTTTGTCCACATGCGTCTGTTGTTGCTTGGGGTCGGCGTGCTTTCTCTTGGTCATTGTTTCCATTCTTGGTTCAATATCCATGTTGTCAGTCCGGTTGAACACAAGGGAGGGAGACCCCCGAACAGCAAAAGCTGCCGGGGGACGACTGAACTACACACACGAGGGTTCACAGTCAACCTGGCAGCCACACTCTCACACAGGACAAACGAACACCAGGTGCACACAATCAGCAATCAGGCTCAAGCTCAGAAATGATTCTGCTCTCTGCTGCTTCAGGGTGGTATGGCCGTAAGGCATTACTGCTGCCGCCGAAAGATCTATACATTACAATACATCTATTTGTGTTTGCTGATATTTCAAAGGCCCGTCCATCAAATAGCATGCGGCGCCCCCTGCTGGAGAAAAAACTTACAGCACCGGGTATTCCCAGGCGGTCTCCCATCCAACCCGGCCCAATCCTGCTTAGCTTCCGAGATCAGACGAGATCAGGCGTGTTTTTTTATTATTTTTTTTATTATCAAAAACATTCTTATTTTGCATTCAAACACTTACAATTACAACACCATAAACATTATTGCAACAATACATACACCTCGCTCTATTACCTCACCAATTCCATACCAGTTTCTTTTCCACCAGTGTCAGGGTTCAAAACTAACATTTTCCACTGGTGGCACTGGTGCTATCAGCTTTTTCAGTTGGTGGCACCAGCACATCATTGGTTGCAGTAATTGTTGTGACGCTGTGCGGCAATAATGACCTTTGTATCCCATTATGTACTCACGTTCCATACAGAACAGGCTGATGATGTCACTACCCATCTTTTAAATTTGCACCCCCTGTTCTTACATTGATTTGAAAAGACTGTGATAATAAAGTGCAAAATGTTTTTATTTCAGATTCCTTTTTTCTGAAGGCAAGACTAAGACCAACAGGGGCGTGGAACAAATACCAAAAATTACTCTCTGCCACCACTGCTACAAAACAATTACAGAGGAAACACTGTAGTATAAAACAAAATGCATAATTACAAAAATACAATAAAAAAATCAAACAAAACAATGTCCCTTATCTAGAGGACATCCCGTCTACACAACCCATATTAGTTGGTCCAGCTCTTGTATTCGGCCTCCTGGTCCTTTTCCCCTGGAGAACCAGTGCTGAACACTCTCCTTGGCATCAAATCGGCCAGTTCAGGCCCCTCAACACTAATGCGGATGAGGTCTTCCACTGTGTCAGGGTTCAGAGTCAGACGTGATCTTAGATCTGATTTGATTCTTTTCTGCGTGTTTACAGCAGTGACCGCAGTGGGCGTGGCCTCCAGTACATTACATTCAGTGTCAACAGTAAAACACGTGAAAGTCAAAACTCAATGCTACACAAAGTCAATGTCATTACACAATGACTGTGTTGTATGTAGCAGTGTCTAAACCATTATCATTACATAAAATTCACTTTATTTTATTCATTTTATCAGTGCGGTGCCGATCACATCTGTCTGCCCAACGCACATCAGATCACTTCACTGTGGCTGCCTATAGCTCCTTTCCACTCCCACAACTTCTGTTTCATTTAAAAACAAAATAATGTACAGCACGACAGCTTTGATCTCATATGCTATTAAAAATGATTCTGTGTGAAGAGAGATATGTATCCACCTGACACACTGAGAGTGAATATGACTTTTGAGGCGATACAGAGATAGAAGTCATTTCTTACCGTTGCCGCCTGGTTTCTCAGCGGAGAAACAGCCGAATAAATGTCAGGAACAAGCTTACTGCCGGCAGCAGATGAAGATCAGCTCCAACTAATAAAAGTTTTGCAAGTTTCATTCACCACAAACATAAGAAGGACATGAATATCTCCTAGTTTGCCTAAAGGTGCTCACATACTCGGGGAATACACTGCGGTCGTACTATTTGGGCTTAACGCATGCGCAATGCAACATTTCCTGATTTTGATACGGCCGGTGTTGTGCCGAAAAAGGACTCCGCCGTTATAAAGTGCACCATATCACGCATGTATTATTGTGATTGTGATTATTGTGTATTATTGTGCAGTCCTTTTTCGTCTGGCAGTCCTTTTTCGGCACAACACCGGTCGCGACCGCGACGTGTCCGCTCGGTTACAAAAAGCGGACTTCACAGGGACGTGCATGCACGGAGTGCGCGCGGAGTACTCTTTTGGTACGCTTTTGGTCCGCGGAGTCCGGTCCGCGTACGGTCCGCATGGAGTATGAATTTGCCTTAAGTTTCAGTACGAGTTCAGTAGTGTCGCTTCTTCTTCTTCTTCTTCTTCTTCTTCTTCTGCTTCTTCTTCTGTTTCTTCTTCATTTTCCGGGGGTTCAATGAGTGTAAATACGAACAGCGCCACTCTGCCATTGAAACCCACATTGTGGTGGTCGGAGGGGGAATTACGTGGAACTTTTTTTTTTACTGGCACCAATGCGACCCATTCAAATTTTATATCGCATTACCAAAAAAAAGGTCGCAAATGCGACCAATTTGGTCGCAGTTTTGAACCCTGTATGTATGTATATATATATACGATATATATATAGTTGTTGAAATTAAAAAAGAAAATCTTCTGGGGGAAGAATGTCCCTGGACCCCCATACTAGTCTAGAGTTCCCCCCAGTAAATATCACCCATATCCAGCACTGACTGCGATGTAACTGTAAAATACATCCCATCCAGTACACTAATTGATTTCTTCCCTTACTGTGCCCTGCGGAGTAAACAGGTTTAGTCGTCTGTGCTGAATCTGATGTGCATGCTGCTGTGATGGAAAAGGTGCAAAGCAAAAACAGAAGTATTACCTGCAAGAGTTCTTTTTTATGAGGATTACTATTAACCCAACTCATGAACTCAACCCATCTTGCCTTCTTCTCAGCACCGGCAGCACTTTGCATCAGCCTAAAAAATTTATAGAGGCAGTAAGGGATGATACTGGAGGAGGTGCATGTTAAATGACTTAAATGGATGTCTCTGCTGCCTCCATTAAAATCATTGAGTGCACACCTCAGAGGGCCTTTTCCTGCTTCAACCATGGCCACGTGCCAAAGGCTAAAAATAGGCATTCACCTATTCTACCAGCATAATGTAATTTGGGCTTTGTTCACTGCTTATTTGAAGAAGGATAGTCCCTTTGCAACTTTTTTTACTGCTTAACCTCAACACACCTGCTGCTGCAGCCTGCGTTCTATCAATACTTCTGCAGCGTTCCCAAAGCAAATACATATGGCCTGATTTGCTCTCTCTATTTTGCTATAACTGAGCTATTTGAGGTTAAAAAACAAAACTAAATAATAATAATAATAATAATAATTCAGATTTCGTTACTGCTATTGAACTTTTTTAAAGTGGTGACTTACTGGCTTGGCAGGCCAGGATGCATGAAGGTGCAGCTCCATGTGAAACCATGAGGATCGTGTTCTTGTGGTTATATCAGAACTAAGTGCTGTTCAAGGACAACTTCATTCATGAACCTTTAACCTGATGATGAGCTGATATTAGTCAAAATGCTTTGTGGGCATTTCTAATAGCGCCACTAAGAAAAAAAAAAGCTTTATTGGCTCTGTCTTGTTGAAACTAAAATACTGCTGGTTCAACTCAGCTGATCTCTAGTTCGGTACCATTGTAAGGGGGGGGGGTTCTGAAATCACTGTCTAGTGGAAGTAGTGCAGAATTCAGGACATCTGGTCCATTGCCAAATCCTGATTCCCTGAGTCGTATTTACGCCTTGAACGAAGGACGCTCATATCTACCGTGTATGGCAAGAACGTACTGTAGCATCCAGGCCAAAAAACACCCTATAGACTATTTCTTCAAACACGATCAGGAGTTGGAGTTCGAAACTGGGCAGCCACGTGCGACACAGATTACAATTTTCCAATATGCAATGAGCAGATTTTGGCGAATGGACGGCTGAAAAGCAGATCGGATCATCCGTCAGCTCTGAGGCAGAAGCAGTGTGAAACATCCGATGAGTCAGACTGTTCCTCCACGTGGTTTCCATAGGGGTTGCTGCAGGACCTGGCATCTCCTTTGTCTTTTTTCGTCTCTTTCTATTCCTTTCTACTGTCGCTCGGCTTTGTTTCCCCTCCTTTTCTCTCACTTCCCTCCTCTGGCAACAGGACTACTTATTGTCTCAGTTAAATCCAACCTGCATCCTACTTTCTCTCCCTCTCCCTAATTCCTTCCCTATTTTACCCCATTTGCAGCCTCACTTTGGAAATCAATAACGCACCTTCTCCACACCTCAGCCAGTTAACTTGACATTTGATCCAGTCATGGGTTATGTGGAGGAGATACAAATGAATACTCATTCTGTTTGTCCCCCTCCCTCTCAGCTCTTTATCTTCCTCTTTGCTCTGGTGGTAGACCAGTCCACGGTGGAACTGTGCTTATGTAAGCCTCCTTGATACACTATGTAGTAAAGCCCACAGGACCCCATTTACAGCAATTGGAGACACTGCCAAGTCTTTGCCAGAGCTGAGGTCTAGATCCCCATTTCAGGTTGCATGACTAATATCTTGCATGACTAGTCGCATGAATCCTGTTACCAAAGTGAGGTACCTGGCAATTTAGATGGGGCCCCGCACAGTTACGGCGTCCACGCTGTTTGAGATTAAGTTACTGCGATTTTGTAATCTGGATGACTCAGATGGGGTTATCAATGTTTCCCACAGGATTTTGTGAGACTGCGGTGGGTGGACCTCAGACCCTCTGCGGGGGTCTGGGGGCATGCTCCCCCGGAAGAAAATGTTGTACATTTTAAAGTTAAATGTATGAATCTGGTGCACTTTGAGAGCAAAACTAAGAGACTAGATCTATGAAGAACTTTGTGCTCTTGTAAAACATTACTTATTTGCTCAGTTCGTAAGGGCTCCATTTCGACTGACGCTGGTGTAAGACGTAAACCATTACACCACCAGTTACTGTTAGCCTCCATGCTAGCAGCTCCATGCTAGCAGCTCCATGCTAGCGGCTCCATGCTGTCCTCCGCTGCTGTAGCCCCTTTTCAGCCAGTAAAAGATGCCACTGTCCCTTTTGTCACAATTTTTCTGTTCTCTGGTCCATACATTTTTGCTCTTCTCTGACTTGGAGGCATGCAGCATGGAGGCTAAAGTGACTGGTGGTGTACTTGTTTACATTTTTTGAAAGTGAGAGATGCTTTGCTGAAGCAATGGCGCAAAACACAATGTCAGAGATCCTTTATGTTCTTATGAGAAGTGTACAAATATTTTCGGTTCATTATGAAACTGTGGCGGGATGGTAATTAATGGGAAACATTGGGTTATGATGGTGTCAGGGTGTGCCTGGTTGGGCCTGTGATGCTGACTCTTACATGAAGCAGAGAGACAGATGATGCATTACATTAGTAAAAAAAAAACACTCCTACTTTCCGCCTTTACCTCTTTCTTTCCTCCATCACCCAGAAATGATATGTGTAACATTGTTTTACGTCCTCTTGTACTTGGTGTGCTGTAAAATACCCAATTAAACACCAAAAAATGATGCAAACCCTTAAGATTCACCTTCCCGAAAGGCGCTGACAATGAACCAGAATGAGCTTAGTAATGTGGAACAAACACCTGAGGCAGAACAGTGAGGATGAAAAGAAGTTTGGTGGCATTGGATTTGTGGCGACATTTAGGACAGGTGCAGAAAAATTGCTTGTCAACAGCCAAAAGTGTACAAAATGTACAAAGTGCCTCAAAGTATGGATGGGCAAACATTTTTAGTGAGGGTAACCCCAGAGGGAATTGAACTTTTAACCTTTGACCCAGGCGGATCGGGGCGGCGTCTGCAGTGATGCGGTCGCTCAACCGGTCCGTCGTGGTGAAGAGAGAGCTAAGCCAGAAGGCAAAGCTCTCAATTTACCGGTCGATCTACGTTCCAACCCTCACCTATGGTCATGAGCTTTGGGTAGTGACCGAAAGAACGAGATCGCGAATACAAGCGGCTGAAATGAGTTTCCTTCGCAGGGTGGCCGGGCTCAGCCTTAGAGATAGGGTGAGGAGCTCGGACATCCGGGAGGGACTCAGAGTAGAACCGCTGCTCCTCCCCATTCGAGAGGAGCCAGTTGAGGTGGTTCGGGCATCTGGTTAGGATGCCTCCCGGACGCCTCCCTGGGGAGGTATTTCGGGCATGTCCAACCGGGAGGAGACCTCGGGGTCGACCCAGGACACGCTGGAGGGACTACATCTCTCGGCTGGCCTGGGAACGCCTCGGGATTCCCCCGGAAGAGCTGGTGGAAGTGGCGGGGGAGAGGGCTTCCTGGGCTTCCCTGCTGAAGATGCTGCCCCCGCGACCCGGACCCG
>CABFOS010116598.1:0-11087 GCA_900660315.1 Diretmoides pauciradiatus
ATATTATTATTATTATTATTATTATTATTATTATTATTTTGTATTTACCTGGTAAATATCTAGTACTTGTGGTGACTGTAAAGGGACGGGTTACTTGTTTCTTTGTCGGCGTCCTCCCCAAAAATACAAATTAAAAAATGGACAATTGTTTCTTACCTTTGCTGGTCTTTACCAGCAAAGCCATCCACCCCAGGTGAGTCGGGATTGGTGGAGCCACTGCTAAGTCTATCACTGCTCTCGTAGCCAGACTCTGTCCGCTGAATAGTCCAGGTGTCACTGCGCAACAGGGTCTTGGGGCCCTTAAGTCTGCTGCCCCTCTGCTGGCTGCTCCGGCTCTCTGACTCTAGAGAGCTGTGGCTCTCTGTTTCATGCCGCTGCTCGTCTTCATAGATGGTCATCAAACACTTCTGCTTCCGATCGTCTCTGCTCCGGACATTTTCCCGCTCACGGTCCCGGCCTTGTTCAGTGTGCACCCTCTCCTGGGAGGAAGGCTTACTGTGCCGCGGACTATCGTGTTGCTGCTGACGGCGCTGCTCCAGTTCGTTCAGTACACTGTCCACATTTAACACCTCTCGAATGGGTCTCCATGTGGACTTGGGTTTGCTGCGGCTTTCTCCACTCCCACCTTTATCCCATTGCTCCTGGCAGCCATCCTGATCGTAGTGATTGGGGGAAGTGTTGTTCCTCCGGATATGCCCACTACCCTGTATGCCCAAAGACTGCCCGCGTAGCTCCTGAGACCCTTTGCTTGAATGGCTCAATGACTTCTCAGTCCGTGGACAGCTTTTTAATTTCTGTTCTGCAGGTGGTCTCAGTCCGTTCTCTGGAGGAGAGGAAGATTTAGCATGCATCATCTCTAAAAGGAGTGGACATGGATCCTCTTTAGAAAGACCACCTCATACATGCTCTGACCTACAGTATGCATCGACACTGGCTTGTTATTTTGTGTCTTTGCCAATCTAACATCAATGTTTCCCTATCTGAAATGCTATCTGAAACTATACTGTACCTTTGTGTTGTGATGGGTCACATCTACGATGCCCTCGATCCTTTTTAGATGTCTCACCAGGCCTCTGTACATTCTCCATCAAAGGTTCCAATTTATTTGGACTGCCAAGGGGACGTTTCACTGAGGAAGAAACGCATTGAAATGGCCAGTGAGTGGTTGCTCTATGATACATAATTCAACATGATGTTCTTGAATGTTTAATGTTGATATCAATCCTGAACTAACTTCTACTGAGGCCTGACATCAATGCAATTGCAACACATAATTCTCCTGCATAGGAGCCTCACCAGGGGTGTCAGGACCATGTGCTATGCTCCTGTACGCCCCTGGACCTCGTGTTGTGGTCAGATACATATACAATAAGGTGTACACTGGCTTTCTTGAGGGTACTTAGCCTGAGGTTGAACTACAGGTTGGAGTCACTGACCACCCAGCTAGCTCATTTCAAATTTCAATGCGGTAGTCTTCAAAAAAGAAACAAATCTCACAAAACAACAGATGCCACTGCATCATTAGCTATAATAAAATACACTACTGCTGCCATTGGCCACATTGCTTTGCCTCTGTAGCCAGAGAAAAAGAGGATGTGTCAGCTGCAAATATCTGCCTCCTACTCTGCACATTTACACTTTCTTTCACAGATATTCTACTCTTCAATATGACTTCTAATAAGTCAAGCAGCTTTTATTGTCATTATACAATGAATTGTACAATGAAATTGCGAGGTTAGAATGGAGGGTTAGTCCTGAGCCGCTGCAACTGTGCACGCCACCACTTTGGGCCAACCTAACCTAATGTGCCTAACACGCATGTTTTGATGGGAGGAAACCCACGCAGACACGGGGAGAACATGCAAACTCCACACAGAAAGGCCCTGTTCCAGCTGGGAATCGAACCCAGGAGCTCCTTGCTGTGAGGCAGCAATGCTAACCACTGCGCCACCGTGTCGCCACGGCAGCGTAATAAGATACATGTATCATAAAAAATGGAGAGAAAACACTACTGTAGGCAACCAAACAGATGCTCTTTTGTCAGGGGATAGAAACTGCATAAAAATGTGGACTAAGACACGTGTTCCTTTCTGACATATTGTATAATGGTACTTTCCTACAGCATACAATTTTATCCCCTGTATGTTCTTGGGGATTCAACTGCTGTCAAACTGAACATGTGCTTACTGATCTCTGATTGGTTATAGTTGTACAAAATGTAACTTAGTAAGGCAATTGTTTTGTTAAGGTTATTAGCAATCTACTTTTGTAGTGTACTGTCATAGCAAAATAAAAGTGATGAAACATAGCTTGTCAATCAACATCAATAAACCACAAAATGGAATACTAAATAGATAAAAATGCAGAAATACTGCCACTGAGCCCTATTCAAGTGTGAAACATGCCAAAAATGAACAAATCCATTACTCACACTTATTTTCAGGAAAACAAGAAACCAATCCCATGCCAGTAATAGCGCCTGAACACAACACTAAAGCAAAACAATCCATCTAAAAGAGCAAGGCGCCATTGCCAAAAAACCAAGCAGATAAGTTAATGGAGGCTAACATAGTAAATGTTTGGTGGAGGAGTGAGAGCAGGAGTGCACCCGGCCCCAGGAGCAGGGATTAGGGAGGCGTGGGTGGTAATCCGTGCAACAGAAGCATCATCCTCATGTCAAGTTCAACCCAGCACACAGGAATGGAATAGTTTAATAGCACTCTCTCAATCCCACTGCAAACCATAACTATCATTTGTCTAGTCACATGGTTATTCTCATCACACTAACATTGTTTTAATATATTACATTACATTACAGTCATTTAGCAGACGCTTTTATCCAAAGCGACTTACAATAAGTGCAATATGTATTTTTAATATTTAATATAATTTAATGGTACTCTCAAAAATTGTTTTGATGCTGAGATAGATTGGGATTTTTGGGACATGATCGTATCACTCATATTGAAATTGATCAGTACACTTAATCCTTATTCTACAGCTTTGTTAATTGTTAATACTTTATACATTGCATTACAACTGGTGATGTTAACTTCATTAATTGCCTTTACAGCAATTATTATTTGGCAGCAAATAACCACTGGTGTTACAACATTTGACTGTATGTACTTATATATCTCCATAACTTACTGTACATACAGTAGCAAACGTAGAAGGTAGTAATTTCAATATTTTGACATTTATATAATATCAGGGATGGGCACCTTTGAAAAAGAAGTCCCAAAAATATCTGTGTTAGATCTTTGAGAAATGTTCATATGAAATATATATTGAAATATATCTGAATATCTTGTTTGGCAAGGTTTTCTCAAATTGTTGTCATATATTTCATTCAAATATTAACACATGTATGCTCATAATATACACTGTGGATTGTTTTGTTCTTTTAACCACTGACACCAGATAACTTTGAAAAAAATACTTTTTCAAAGGATATTTTTAATTAGTAATTAAATTATTTATTATTTAAATGATGTGAATTCAATTATATGATCTTGTTTGAAGGAATATAATTTTTATTAATTTTTGGTTGTTCTTGGTAGTGGACCCCACTCATATGAAAGTTAAGTCGTTTATTTACTTTTTTTCTTTTCTTTCAAAAGATGGCAAATACATGCATTTTGAAGAGCAAGGGTCAGATGTTCTTTTAATTGTATTAGATTATGTCCATTCCTTCTGATAAAGGCTGCCCTTACCTCCCACGTCCCCATTGGCTTTGTGACGGGAACACATGGTGGTTTGCCTTGGTGCATCTTCACTGGAGATCGGAGTCCCCTCAGGATTGGTATAAAATAAAAGGAGTGGCTGGAAATGTCCCCGGATACATTTAGAGGCAACATCTTTCCATCTGGAGCCAATCTGGGTAGAGAAAAGTGGGATCTAAGAACATGTAACACACATATAATTGTTTTTAAAGGGTAGTAGACTTGATGCCATTGAAAGAAAAAAGCAGCATAATAACACAGTCACTAACCTCCTTTACAGTTGCATCGTCAAAAAACACCCATTTTGAGGATTTGGTGTGATAGGCAAAAGCGGAGTAATGTTTACTCGCAAAGCAGATCATCCCCACCAGATGTAACTCACTCTTTTTGGCATTCTCATCAGTGACACGGTTAAAAAGCTGAAAGACAACATCATCATCTTTTTGAATCATCCCATGATATAAAATTTAAAAAAGTTTTTGATAGCCTTGAAAAAACAGGGCGACAATACCAAAACAAAAAAGTCATAAGATAGCGGAGAACTTTAATGCCAATCATTTTGTAAGAGCATGTGTTTTATTGTTCAGTTAATTGTTCATTTTGGAACGAAGCTCCATAACTAACTTCAGGCCCTTTCAGATGATGTGGACACACAATCATATTTATTGTCTGCACCACCCTTGCAGTTGTTTTGGTGTTAAAGTGCATTTTGCCTATTCAGCTCTTACCCCAGAGAGGTTCAAACATGGGCCAAGTGACCTAACGACATCGTCCGTAAGATCAGACTGCTCAGCGTCCCATACAAATCCAATAGTGACAATCTCTGGACAGTTCATGAGCACACGGCGGATCTTGATGCTCTGACCACAGTTACTCTGCAAAACATACAATACAAAAAACATGCATATTATTATAAAATACATTCATCCCTACTAACGTTTGTCAATATACATTTTACAGGGCATGAAAATAAATATCTAGGAAAAACAATAGAAGGAATTAGGTCATTCTTTAACTCTAACGTATTTCATTTTGCATCACATATTTCTCTGTCCTTGTAACAGTGTGTAAGGGTGATTTTCCTTCTGGCATTTGTCAAATTGATGTGATTTAGCACTTCAGAAATAACCACCAAATTGCTCCTACTGTATAACCAAAGTTGGCTGTGAGCGTTCACAAGAAATACACACGGAGTCTGCATAGACTTTTCATTAAGGTAATACTGTAGCTTTGTGGAATAACGGGTTAAAGCAACAGAAGCACTTAGCTACACCAATCTGACGCACACTGAAGTGGTAGACAGCAGTAGCCAATACAGATGAGAGGAAAACAGTGGATAAGCCCTCGCTGCTATTTATATCCTAACACTAGTCTGGCACCGTCTCCTTCCGGCTGCTTCAAGTGCAATGTCACAGCAGCAAGTACAGAGAGAAAGTTTCCTCTGCACATTTGCAAGAATCACTTATATCCATTAAACCTGTTCATCAACATATTACTTGTTAAAAGGTAAATGCAACAAATGTTTGAAAACACATGAGAAAAACACGCAAAAAGTATTCAACCACCACTTGTTACTGTCTGTAACCTCTTTTAGAACAACTTATAAAGTATGACAAGCAATGACCCTCAGCCACATACCGGACAGCTTCGGAGGTCACCTGTGGTGTTTGCTGCCTGCAGCAACTCTCCAAACATGTCTGACCTCAGGCGTTCATTCTTCCCCATCATGCGATCAACCTGTTGGCTGTGGCATAAAGAAAGAGACTGGTGAGACAACTGGGGTTTTCTTCATATGGAAAATATTATAATTTTTTCACTAACATTTGTACCCTCATTGGATAAGTGCCACATCTAGTGCTCCTGTTTAAGTTCCTCAGCAATTCACAATGAGACCAATACACGTAAACATACAGCTCTGGTGTGCATAGTGTGCAGGTTATTCTTATTTATACCATGGTCTGGGTGAATACTCGATTCTGATTGGCTGCAGGGTGTCCTGATTACAACATGCATACAGAAAGTGAACTGAGCAGGCTCCTCGTTCATGTTGCACCAGAAAGAGAAGTAGCCTAGTTGCTTGACCTTCAGATCATGAATAACTAAGACAGGATGATTACCTTCAGATTCATGAAATATGTTGCTTTGCTACATCCTCAAGGTAAAGTGCAGGACTATGTATGTGTGACTAAGTACTACAGTAAGACTAAGGACTTGAAGGGAAAAAAGATAAAAAGTGCAATAAAATAATTTTGTCCCCAAAATCATTAAGACTAATAATAATAATAGTATTTTTTTCTTTGTAAAACACTTTTTACAAATGTTGAAACCTGTTTACAAAGAGCTTTGCAGCATGAAAAAGGCAACATGTCATAGTGCAAAATACAATTAAATAAATAAAATCAAGGTGTATAAAAATGTACTTTACCCTCGTTATCATAATATCAGAATCAGTATTTAAGCCATAACTACGCAGTCAGAATGTTATACTCTATTTTTTAACCTATGGTAATAAATGGAGGTACTGTACTCACCATAAAGCAGTGGTGGAGACATAATGCACTAATTCCGTGAATGGGTGGGGGTCTGAAGATGCACCACAACACCGACACACAAACTGAAGAAGAAAAGATTAACACGATTTTACAGATTATTATAACAATTCACATTTACAGTCACTAAATGACATTTACATTGCTTTTACTCCCACTTTTACTCGTAATTCTTTCTATAGCCAAACTGTTCTTTGCTTTGACATTTTATCTTATTTTGCATTTAATTTATATAATTTAGCAGATTTAATGATAATTTGCTTTGAAAAAAATGATTTACCTGCTCATAAAGCATCATTGCAAACTTCTGGTGAGTAATGCAGGATTTGGATGAACACGCATCAGTTGCAGTGTCTGCAACTATGTGTAAATGAATCCGCTCCAAGATGTTCTCCTAATATGTAAGAAATGAGAGTAGTTACAATGGCGGAGTTGAATACACACAGTAAATATTACTGGCCGAATTCATATACAACTCACAATAACATCATTTGGTTGGAAATATAATTAATATATATGCAACAATGATACTGTTTCTCGAGAACAATTACTTGGAAACAGAATCCCCGAGACTTCCATAAACAGTTGAAGTCAAAGTGTTTTATCTGTGACCTGTGCTTCCTTTTCCTACAACAAACGCGGCTTTCAGTACATCAACATCACAGATGACCCTGCACTCATAACATGAATCCACAGTAGAGGTCTTCCATCTGAATATGCACTTAAAACCCAGCATGCCCCCAAACTGAAGCCACTGTGCAGACGTACGAAGCACTCAGCAGCATCATCCATGAGGCCGAGCTGGAAACGCTGCTCATCCTTAAAGGTTTCGGCCAGGGCATTACGCAGACTGTCCGAGAGCAGGACGCGCTCCCTACTCTGCTGAAACTGGCTGAATATGCTCTGAAAAAGAAAAACATTTTGTTGTTAAATATGGTATACAAAGCTGCTCGTGATCAGAGAGAATACAATCAACGACTGAACACGAAAACATATCTGCTGATGCCTTTTGTTCTTCACCAAATAATACTTAAGACCCCCATTGTATCTTTAGAAATCTTTTGAATCTCCAGGTAGATCATGAGGAAACAGTCAACTGCAGTTTGAGATCTTTATGTATTCAAATGGAAACAAATGAATGATCACTTTATAGTAATTTCAACAAATACAAACCTTTAAAGCACAGAAAATGCAGGCATCACCGAGACAAAAGTGACCTGAAAGCTGCCTCAGACTTCTCCTGAAAATGTCCAGCTGCCAAAGCACCTGTGAAGGTTGAACAAAAGCATCTTCACATATCATAATGAGATTCATCG
Organism: Diretmoides pauciradiatus; assembly: GCA_900660315.1. Classification (NCBI taxonomy): domain Eukaryota; kingdom Metazoa; phylum Chordata; class Actinopteri; order Trachichthyiformes; family Diretmidae; genus Diretmoides; species Diretmoides pauciradiatus. Next base: position 7,591 of record CABFOS010116598.1, read on the forward strand.
TAACTGAAACTGTTTGTAAAACACTGATAATAATGTTTCAGCAGCTAACTTTAAGGGAATATTGACATCTCAAACTAAATGACACACACGGAAATGAGTTTGTTACATTGTTTTGATGTTTAATAAAAGGTCTCTTCTTTTGGGTTCAGCTAGAGACAGATTTGAACCTTTTGAACCTTTTCAGTTCAGCGGAGTATCGTTATTTCAGTAATAGTGGGTCTGTAGACTATGCACGCTCACCTGTACAGCACTGTTGAGGAAGCAGCTATTCTGACCGGGTTCATTCAACAGGCCTTTGGTCAGAGCGAGAGACAACATGCTCCCAGGCTGGTAGGATTTCTTCAGGCCCCCTCCAGGTTTTTTGAACATCTTCACCCATGCCATTGAGTTAGAACCTGCACCTGATGAAATATCACAAATGATTTACTTATGTTTGATATTAGATATTTAGAAGAGTGTGTGTCTGTGTTTGTTAAGCTAATGGGAATCCTAATAAACAAATACAAATATATACTTCATTAAAGTCAGAATTGTAACTGACCTTTGTGTGAATATTTTACGACAAGAACCACAGACCATAAGTGGAAAGTTTTACCTTCCCATGTAAGACAACTCTCCAAATGTAAATTACCACTTGTATATTTTAGTGAATGTCCTTTCCTACCCGGGCCTCATCACTGCCTGGTACTACAGAGGCGTAATAAGCAGCTCTGAATGAAATTCAGCTTGGGCCCAGTTTTCATTACATCACTAATCCAAATGACTGATTTGGTTAGATGCCAGATGAATCATGTTATCCACCTTCTCCGGAGATGGGGGGAGACTTGCTGCAGCTGGACATGCTGGGAGGAGGGAGCTGGTACAGCGGTTTGGCCATAGGCTCCATCCATTTCATCCCCACGCACCTCTGCAGTTGTCAGTTGAAGACATTGTCAGGCTCAGCCATAGGGCGAACTCAGCCTTGGACTACTGGGCATTGAATGACAACCGGACAAAATCTAGGAGGCGAAAGCACAGGAAGATAAGAGATAAATAATATGCCATTGTATTATTAGTGGAACATGTAGTGTTGCACTACACAGTGCAACTACCAATGCATGACAGAGAAGTATCACTCCTGAAACACGTTAACTAAAAAAAAGTAGTTACTCCTAACATAACAAAAAGGGAATATACCAATACAGAAAGCCAAACATGAAGCTGGAAATACTTTTCTCCTAATCAAAATAACTGCTCCTGATAAAGTGTGGCAGAACCTAACAGGTAAACACTCATTCATGTTCATTTTTAAGCTGATGTACTGTGTGGATGTAAGAACCTGATACATGAGCAGTGTCGCACTTCATCTGCAACAGTGCTATTACATTCATATTAAGTGTGACGGTTTAATGCAGCACTTCTATTACATTAAACCATTACACTTTACACCAAGTGCATATCACTGATGTAAACTATTTATGGTGCGTTTGGTGTCAGTGTCCAGGGAATCTCACAACCTCTCTGAAACCATGTGATGCCATCGGCCTACATTCCTACATCATCGCCCATCTTCAATCTAATCTACTAATCTAGGCTTTATCTGTTGATTTGATTTTAAATGTGTGCCTCATATATGAACCTTTACATTGTCTTCGGTGGGATCGGGGAGCTGCAGCTGGTCTGTGCGGCAGCAGCAGCCTCCCTCAGCTACAACAGCATGAATATGCCGCAACTTGCAATCATGATGTTACAAAATAGTAAATAAGCAAAGCACGTTTCCTACTCACCTACAGACTGTCCTGCTGTAACAAGGTCCAGTTGTCAACACGAGAATCCCACGATTTATACCCGAATGAATCCAAGAAACATCACTGCAGAAATGCTCGGACGCGTCTATCGCATCTGTCAGTGCGGCGTTTTCCACTGAGCGCTTCAAGTCTCCCCGACACACAAACACACAAACCCACTCCCACCTCCCTGATACCGTGCAGATCCAGCCGGCACGGGGAGATTTCGATTACATTTGGTCCCTGAACACTGATGGTCTGTTGCCACAATGTCCGACGAGGATTAGTGATGTTTTGATACTCGGGAGGTCAAACTCCGCCCCTAGTGCAGCCTGCAGGCCACTGACTGCTGAGCTGACATCCCCTGTCCCTTCCCCTGTCCCTGTCCCTGTCCCTGTCCCTGTCCCTGTCCCTGTCCCTGTCCCTGTCCCTGTCCCTGTCCCTGTCCCTGTCCCTGTCCCTGTCCCTGTCCCTGTCCCCTGTCCCTGTCCCTGCCCCTGTCCCTGTCCCTGTCCCTGTCCCTGCATGGCAAACCGGGGTCTGGTCTGGAGGAAGGTCACACTTCCAAATTGTCATGATGATGATGATGATGATGATGATGATGATGATGATGATGATGATGATGATGATGATGATGATGATGATGAGAGAAGACGTCACATGACTGCACTGGTTTCATAATCATGCAGCACTTATGAGGACTTAACCCAGACATGTTTTTTCTTTCTTTGTAAAGCCAATGTGTTATCACTGAAATGTAAATTTTGCCAAAAAATAATACAATTTTGTAGTATGTAAGCCTGCAAGAAAGCCTGTAGAGTCTAGCAGGCGTCTATAATAATAATAACAACAACAACAACAACAACAACAACAACAACAACAACAACAACAATAATAATAATAATAATAATAACCTGTATTTGTAAAGCACCTTTCATACACAACATGTAGCTCAAAGTGCTTTACATCAATAAAAGGTATAATAAAAAGAAAGTTCATATAAAAGGCAGATAAAAAAACAGATAAAAGGCACATAAAAAAACGGAAAGTTCATATAAAAGAACAAGCGAAATACACTGCATTAAAAGCAAAGTGCTTTACAGAGTTTTTATTTTTAAAGAAATAAAAGAACACAAAAGATATTCCTACTTTTAGATGCACATTTGTGTCACTCTCACACTGGTGACACTGTCAACCAGTGGTGAGATAAGTATACAATACACACTCAGCACTTACTTTAAGTTTATCTTTCTGTAACAATCCCATGTTTCCCCGCTTGATGGAATTGAGGAGTCAGTGAGTCAAGTGTAATGATAATAAGCGTCTTGCTTTTTTCTTTGCTGTTTTCTCCCTCCACCTGAGTTTCGGGGATCTGTCCCAGAGGACTGGTGTGGTTATGTGGGTACCGTAGCTTCTCTACACACCAAGTTAAAAGGTTCATCTTTCCACTCCAATGCTGATTTAAAAAGACAAAAAAACAGACATACTAAAATATCCTGGTGCAGTTGTCAGATTTGCAAATCTGTCATTCTGTGTGTGTGTGTGTGTGTGTGTGTGTGTGTGTGTGTGTGTGTGTGTGTGTGTGTGTGTGTGTGTGTGTGTGTGTGTGTGTGTGTGTGTGTGTGTGTGTGTGTGTGTGTGTGTGTGTGTGTGTGTGTGTGTGTGTGTGTGTGTGTGTGTGTGTGTGTCATCACACTGTAAAAAATAGTGCAACATGTTATTGGTGAATTC
>CABFOS010116753.1:0-11868 GCA_900660315.1 Diretmoides pauciradiatus
TTTATATTCAAGTTCAATTTATATACTTCTATATATTTATATACTATAATTTATATTTATTTCAATTCAATTTATATACTGTGAGAAATTCAAAACATGTTTACTTTTTTGACCCTGCCGCTTAAAAGAATCGGAATCGAGAATCGTTAGGGACCGGAATCGAAACGAGGAATCGAAATCGGAACCGGAATCGTTCAAATTCAAACGATGCCCAACCCTATTGTCGCCTGTTTATGCGGCGACTTGTGATTCAGATCCACTCCAAAATGTAATATCTCTTCCTTGGACCAAGCTGCACCTATCCAGCAGGTATCATGAAAATCTGATGCTGCATTAGACCTCACTTCCTGTTTACGCGGGGCTGCATTGACATTGAGTGGCGGCCATGTTAAATTGTGCCCATTGACCCTTGGGGAACATGCATATTCTAAGTAGAATGTCAAAGAGATGATGCTTTAAGCAATTAGACCTCACTTCCTGTGTACGTGGCGCCCTGTGATTCGGATCATCTCCAAAATGTAATGTGCTCTTCCTTGGCCCGTGCTACACCCCTCCACCGGGTTTCACGAAAATTAGATGATGTGTGATGTGCAATTACAAATCATTTCCTGTTTACGTGGCGCGCCGTGATTCGGATCCACCCCAAAATTTCACGGGGCTATCGATGACTGATACTACACCCTTCCACCGGGTGTCATGAAAATCGGTCTGGTAGTTTTTGCGTAATGTTGTACAAAGACGAAGGAACAAAGGAACGAGCGGATGGACGAGCGGACGCGACCGAAAACATTACCTCTCTCGCCTCTTCGTCCTTGGGCGGAGGTAAAAAAACATGGAAATGACAAAAAGCCATTAGAATTTAGGTCTGTCTTTACTGGGCTGGTTTCTCAACAGAAACAATTGCAAGACCTCAAAAAGTGAATTTTAACATACAGTATTTAACTATATTCAACACCTATTAAGGCCTTGAGTTTAAACTATATAATTTCAAACATAAATGTGCGTGTTTGTGTGTAAGTGTACGTGTCTTCACCTTATTATTGCCCTTGCAGTAAGGGACTCCCTGGGCGTACTGCTTGTTAAAGTCAAATCCGTGCTGCACCAGGAACTGGACTGACTGAGGCTCTATGATGTACTCCTCTGAACACAGCAGGGTAAGGTTATATACCTGGACCAGGTACGAGTCTGCAGCCTGGGGAGGGAGGATAACAGGAGAAGGTGGAGGAAGAATGGAATGAGAGAGGATGATCGTCAAAACAGTCTGATGCCAGGATGCCATCATGTCAGTAACTAGGGATGCACAATAAATCGGTCATCATCCCGGCAATCTCGGAACCCTGAGTCTAATATCGATAACGACCCACTGTGTCTGGGTTATCCGGTCTAACCAGCGGATCCGAAGAACGACTTCTTCGGGCCGCTGATCATTCCGTTTTTAATATAATTTTTTATATCAAACTTTTGCCATATCCTGTCGGCAAGCAAGTTAACACATCACGTTTGTCAAGTAAATATGTTAAACAAAGCAATCACACTGTAATACGACCCGCGGATATCGACTTACTCTTCCAGGGACCGGGCATCCGTTGGTCGTTTTACAGTGCGATCGCTTTGTTTAACGCATTTACTTGACAAGCGTGATGCTTTAGCTTGCTTGCAATATCAGTGGTCAATATCAATATCATTACTGTTATTATTATGGTGATTATAATTATTATGATTATATTATGCATATGTGTAAATAGATATGGAGTCAGTGTCATTGTGTGTCTAACTTGTATCTTTATGGGTTTTCAAGGTAGAGGGGGAGAGGGATGTTTGTTAAAGAAAAGAAAAACGGAAGGAAAAGTATTACTTGAATTGTAACATTGTATGACTTATACATGTCCTAAAATAAAAAATATTTATTTAATTTTTTTAATTTTATTTATTTTACACGTGCAATAGGTCATTACAAGAACCATGCCGCACACTAGAATGTATCTGCAACTGTATGATGCAGCAGTGGCAGCATCACACACTCACTTTCATCTGTGTGTGTGATTAAGTGGTGAAAGCCATATAACAGGCAGAGCTGTCACTGTGACAGACAAGCGAAAGGAATCTAAAAGTGGGTTTCTAACCTGTCCCCACCTCTACAGGTTATTCCTGGACACGTTCTAAGCAATGGGAGAAGAATGCAGCCTTTTGTCGTACCTTGTTGTCCAATTTCTTGAAGCAGGCAAAGCCCAGGGAGAGGATGGAGCGAGAGCGAGCTGCATGGCATATGGCCTTGTATCGCTCCTCTATACATCTGAAACATGACAGAGAGAGAGCTTGAAATAAAACACTCATAACCATTGTGAAATAGCCCTGACTCAGAACTACATATACCCCACCATTATATGGTTAAATCTCTTTCATAACTCAACCACAAATGTCATAAGACTTGTAGTTGTATTTTACTACCTGAACGGTATTTGTATACACACTGTCCGGCAGCGTGGCTACATGGGTAAGTCTCTGGGCTGGTGATCGGAAGATTGCCGGTTCGAGCCCCGCTCAAGACCGCTGTGGGAAAGTGGTGTTGTTGTCAGGCAGGGAGACTTGGCAGTAACAATGCCCCTGTCACGGTGATAGGATAGATAGTTGCGAGTGCCGTCCTTCGGATGAGGCGTTAAATCGAGGTCCCGACTGATTTTGGTCGTTAAAGAACCCAGGGTGTCTATCCTAAGAGTAGGGGGGTTCCCTGACACTCCTGGCCAAATTTCCAATCATGTCACTAACATTCCCGGCCCCCTTAGAATCATCCCGCACATTAATTGGCAGTTACCAGGCAGTGTGTGCCCGGTGCCAGTTGGGTGCTACACAGTGGTTCCCAATTCCCCCTCCCAAGCGCTTTGAGTACATGGTGTTATATAAATCTCATGATCATTCATTCATAGTGATTTACATGCAGAAATTGGCTTTGTTTCCCACATTTACAGATGTTGATATGAACAACTATGATATGGATTTTTTTTTCAACTCTTATTTTTTTTTTTACACATTTACAGATGTTAATATACATGTACAGGTAGTAAAATACAACTACAAGTCTTGTGACACTTGTGGTTGAGTTATGATAGAGATTTAACCCCATACACCGTGCCTTCTGACATGACATTGGGTACATGTATATGTGCTGGGGGGGGATTTGTAGGCTTTGTAGTGACCTAAAACATGGTAAGAGGGAATAGATGACTTATATGGCATGAATAGTGACACACACACACACAGATTTAAACTGTTGAATGCTAAGAAGCCCCCCAGTGCATTATAGCACTGGTTCTCACCGTGGGGTCTAGGGACCACCAGAGGTCCTTGAGGGCGTTCCAGTGGGCCCCCAGCAAACTGATGAATTGTTAAACTTCAGCATTATTTCATTTACAATTAGTTAAAACAACCAGAGAATGTAGAATAGTTTTGATCATAGTTTCTCTGTTATCTCTCTACCTACAATACACAGTCACTGAGTTCTGGACAAAATCATATCTAACAATAAGAATATACTCAGATTTGGGTCTGAGACAAAACCTCATCCAATAAGGGTCCGTGGCCTAAATGCGGACTACATTTGCGGTCCTTGATATGAAAAAGGTTGAGAATCACTGCATTATAGTACTGCACCCAGTGAGAAGCACACCCTTAACGTTAGCCGTGATAAAGACCATCATGGCCGTTACTCACTCAGCCAGCAAAGACTTCCTGTTCCCGAGACCACTCAGCTCCTGAAACAAAGCAGGCACCATTAGGACATTTTAAGTTGATTGAATTTGGTTGTGCTTTGCAGCCAGGCCTGGACATCGTACGCTTCCATCACACAGGGTCACTAGCAAGAAAAACACACGTGTTTGGCTAACGCGGATGTATAAAAGTGCCACTCACCGTATCAAGTGCGATGAAAGAGGACGTTTTGATGGCCAGTACCATAGCGGGCCACAACTCGTTGAAATTATCATTTTGAACATCAATGACTGCAACTACCATTGAGGATGTCATGTTTGTCTGGAGATCACCGCTAACACATTCACATTAGCAATTAGCTACAGTACGGTTAGCTGTTAGCTGCCCTGTCAACAGCTTCGTTGTCGACTGCTCTATGTAGATTTACAGCTTTTAGTTGTGTTGCTATATTGTATACAACATTTATATACAATAATATATGTAACAGTCAACTGTTAACTAGCTGAATAATTATCACTTATTGTGGACCGTAGACAACGGTACGTGCAACTGTAAACAGTCCAACGTGCTTCATGGGGTCCTGCGATAAGGACTTTATAGCAGTTTGCATATTGCCTAAGCGAAAATAAAGCACATTTTTCACTGTATTCGCCAAATATGACACTATATGATAGGTGTGTTTTTCTATACGTCAGATAATGTACTTACCGTATGAATTGCGATTAATTACTCGATATTTCGTCGTTCAAAATGTTTTCAATCAGGCGTTTACAACGGGCGAACACAAACACTACGTCACTAAACTCCACCGTCGAGAGGACAAGTGCGCCATTTTGGCTCAAACAAAGTCTGAAATATTTCATTTCTGCTAGAACATTTCAAAGTAAACTTGTTTAATAAGTTGTTAACGGCTAGGGTACGGCACCTAGGTTTTCCCGTGAATTCACGTTTAACGCAAATGTAATTTTGTGTTTGTTTTTACATTGCGAAACGGGTTAAAATGCAAATGCACTAAATCAAGATCAGTCCTCCCAGCTGAGTTGAAACTATAAGCGTTAGCTATAGCTAGCTTGTTTTGTTTCGGGTCTTATAATGGGCGGCTGCTCCGCTCCGAACTGCTCCAACTCGACCACCATAGGGAAGCAGCTGTTTAGGTTCCCCAAAGACCCCGTGCGGAAGAAGAAGTGGGTGGTGAACTGTCGGCGGGACTTTGTACCAACTCCGCACTCCAGACTCTGCCAGGCAAGTTGCTGCAAGGAGACTCACTCAACGAGCAACTTGCTCCTCACACTAGTTAGCAAAGCTTCCTGAGAAGTGATGATCAAGGTGCCTACGGGTGCTGGAAATCCTTGAAAAGTGCTTGAATTTTATATAAAGTACTGAAAACCCCTTGAAATTGTATGTATAGCCTTGTTCATAGCAGTGGCTCTCGGCCAGTGGTTCCAGGGATCACCAGTGGTCCTTGAGGGAGTTCCAGGTGGTCCCCAGCTAAATGATGGATAGTTGGGAACCAAATGGACCCTTATAGGTGTGTAACAATAATTTAACTCGGAGAGTTAAACAATAATTCAACTCTAAGCAAATGGATTTGGTTTCATTTTACACTCTCAGAGTTAAATTTGTGTTAAACATATGCATTACTTAATTTACAAGAAGTTTATCAATACCGTGTTGGAATTCTGGACAAAATCTTATCCAACAATAACAAAATTTTCTAAGTTTTGGGTCTGAGAGGAGAAATCGCATCAAATGGTGGCTCTAATGAGACTAAATAATGGTCCTTGATATGAAAAAGGTTGAGAACCACTGGTTTATAGCACAATAGCATCTGATTTAATGTGATGAGGAAGTGAAATTATCGTTCGTTCGTCGTCTTCCGCTTTATCCGGGTCGCGGGGGCAGCATCTTCAGCAGGGAAGCCCAGGAAGCCCTCTCCCCCGCCACTTCCACCAGCTCTTCCGGGGGAATCCCGAGGCGTTCCCAGGCCAGCCGAGAGATGTAGTCCCTCCAGCGTGTCCTGGGTCGACCCCGAGGTCTCCTCCCGGTTGGACATGCCCGAAATACCTCCCCAGGGAGGCGTCTGGGAGGCATCCTAACCAGATGCCCAAACCACCTCAACTGGCTCCTCTAGATGTGGAGTCCCTCCCGGATGTCCGAGCTCCTCACCCTATCTCTAAGGCTGAAATTATCATTTTGAGTAAATATTTCATTTACCGCAGGCGTTAGGTGCTGGAAAAACTTGAAACTGCGCCTAGAAAATGCTTGAAAGGTGCTTGAATTTTACTTAAGAAAGGTAAGAACCCTGGATGATGCATCATTCGCAATGGAATAGACCTAAACCTGTTGTTTCGTTGTAGTTATTTGACATGAATGAAACAAATGTCTTCCTTCATGCACATTTTGTATTCAGTCAGTTTGAATCTGAATGTCCTGCTGTCTTAGCTTGAACTTCACACTTCAGCTGGTATTGTGCCACTTGTTTTTTTGTATTTCCATTTCCATTTTACTCTTTGTTCACTTGATTATCACTAAATTGTCACATGTCTCTGATTAGCTGTGAACTTTGCCATGTATGTATGTATGTATGCATGTATGTATATTTTCTTGTGTTTTGGAGTGCATCATTAGACATGTAGGTAAAGTGTAGGTGTGTATTCTCCCTCCAGGACCATTTTGAGCAGAGCCAGTTTGAGGAGATAGCCAGGTCTCCGGCCGGGGGAAAGAAGCTGAAGCCCAACGCCATCCCCACACTGTTCAGTCTCCTAGAGCCTCCTTACCCTGCAGTCACCGCTCCCCACATCCTGCTGCCTCTCAAACCTGAACCAGGTAACTGAACGTAACACTTTTTCCGGTTTTACACTATTTTGTCCATGTGGCAGTTGAGTGTTGTTCTGGTTCAGAGTTCTTATTTACTTGCATCATGCAGGGTTTCCACTGGAAACACTGGTACCACATCGTGGAATTTGGATAGGTGTCTTCCAAAAAGGGAATTGTCAGGGAATTTTAGAAAAGTCCCTTTACAGAAACATAATTAATGTATTTTCCAATTTGTTTTACACATCAACTGCATTACATGTTTTTTTCCAACTGTTTTCTCTCCACAGCAAGCTCAAATAGTGGAAACCAGGCCCCCTTATTAAACATTAACAAGCCCATGTAAGCACAACTTATTTATGGAAAGTCATGGAATTTTACTTAAGGGATGTAGTGGGAACCCTGATCATGATAAATAGCAGATAACAGTTGTCCTGGACCTGTAGTTGCAATTATAATTGCTATTTTTGGGAGGTTTGGGATGAGTATCAAGGCCTGATGGTGACATTGTATTTACATGTTTTTAGCTGGTTGGGTTTTCTCATCACACTAATTTTCGTGATTGTTAAGGCAACTTAAAAAATCATTACACTTGCAAGTCATATCTGTGTAGATGATGAAACATTGTTTTTTTGTATCCCCTTGTAACGAACCATATTTATTTGGGGTGTCACGATATTCCAAATATTTGATTTGACTTTCGATTTTAAGGGTTTTCTTTTCAGCACGGCTATACCATTGTTAGACTATCGAAGCTTGATTTGTAAAGATCAACAGATCATTGGTTTTATGCCCTGACAACTGTCATTTACATTTTCAAATTCTAGCCAGCTCCAAATTGTAATATTGTCACAGGTTAGTCCCCCCCCCAATAAATGCGACCACCTGGAACTGATTTCTCAACATGCACAGTTTATTCGTATCACAACTTAAAATGCATCCGCCACGTCTTTTATGGCGAGTCAGTTTACAATACAATACGTTATACTCCTAAAAACGGTGACATACGTCTCCAGGTTTTAACAGACACTCCACTCCAACTCCTCCAGTCTCGAGGCCTTTGCCCATAGAGCTTGCAACCCAGGCGAGCCTCACCAAGTCTCCACACCATTTAATTCAGCCTCAGCTCCTCAGTGCCCGAGGGTAAAATATCGCCTCACGCCGCAAGGCGGTCGGTGACTCGGCGTCCGGCCGCCATGAATCCCCTAAGCTCGGCACTTCCTTATAACGTCAGCAGCAGCACGTCTGGCTACCGTAATACCCTGTGCTTCTAACAGCCCATACAGCGCAACTCTGCACGCAACCACAATCGTAGCTGCAGCGCCTTTCATTTGTTTACATAATTCATGGGGAAGGCAAAATGTTGCCAGACCGGTGACTTCATGGAAGCAGGAGGATTTTCCAGTTCTGTTGTTTCTCCATCATCTCCGTCTCCGGAAGTGGCCATGGTGTCTCGAAGGCTACCGATGAGCTCGTTATTTAGCAACTACGCTGTGTCATCAATTGAATTTTTTTTTTTTTTCTTTGGACGTGTGCAGGGGTGGAGAGAAAAAGATATACTGGGAGAATCGTGAACCTGCTTGTGATTTTGAAGGTCGAAATTGAACGCTCAATTCAATGATTTTCGATTTAGAATTGAAATTGTGACACCTCTAATATTTATCCTGCCATGGCATGTTGGGTCATCTGCGTGTTACATGCACCAAGATCCCAAACAGCGGGATATATTTTGACATTGGTTTGTGTCCTCAGTGGAGAGGGAGCTGAATTTCGGGGACCATGGCTACGCCAGACGCACCCCTCTGCCTGGCCTGGAGGAGGAGGACACAGACAGGGAGGCCGATGAGCAGCAACCCTGCACTCAGTGTCAGCTCCTCAAGAAACAGCTGGAGCAGGAGATGCAACACACTGCAAGGCTGCAGAAAGAGGTGGATGTCTGTCACTGTTGGTTTCTCTCTCTCCGACTCACAGTACTTTTTGGTCTATTTCTTTTTAGCGTTGCTACGAACACTCTCTATTGTGAAAATGTGACTTTGGGCTGTACTTGTGTAGGAGAAGATAGCCTAAGTTGGTGTTGCTGCAATTCCTACTCATCGCCAATAGAGTTTGATAAAGGTCATAGGTTACAAAATGTCTCTTTAAAACATTTATCCTCACCATAATACTGCACCACACTACTTTCTACAAAAGGTACGTAATAACTAGGGCTGCAATAAACAATTATTTTGATGTGAGTAATCCATCAATCAGCTCTAGAAGAAATATAAACAGTCCGATTGCATCATCATCACACCAGGTTAAAGATAGATAGATAGATAGATAGTATAGTTCTGTAGTGCACAACAAATGAGAAATTGGTGTCAGCCTTAATAATTGCCCTCTGTCTCTCCCAGGCGGAGGAGATGAAGAAACGGCTGTATCGGCTTGACCGGATCGAGAAGGGCCTCCAGAACTTCCTGTATGAGGACCAGATTCGCGCTCTGTCCCTCACCAAGCGCTCCCGACGTGCCGTCTGGTCCCCAGAGACCGTCCTTAAGGCCCGAAAGATCCGCTGTGCAGTCGGCACCAAGGGCTACGAGTACCTGAGAGAGCTGGGATACCCGCTGCCCTCCTACCGGACCCTGTGCAACCGCCTGGAGACTAAGATCATGGTGACAACGGACATGAGCTGTGAGGAGCTGGCAGAGCTGGGCCTGGGGCTCATCGGCACTTGCGACAGTCCCACAAGGGATGTTGCAGACAACGAGGAGGAGGAACTAATAGGGGTTTTGTCCTGAGCACGCTGGCTTTCCCTCATGTCATTTTGAATACCCGATTGAATCAAACCAAGGGAGGAACTCTCAAAATTGTCTGCCTTAAAATGGCTGCAAAAAGAAGCCGTGACATCAAGTGGAAGAGGATGATAGGTACCTCAGTCTTTCTAGCTCACATCTACTACAGGCATTATGGCTTCAAGACGTAGGGGCGTACTAGTGCTGCTCCGTTAATGATGTCTAATGATGCTTTTATCCAGAGAAATTGTGAGTTGACTGATTGGAAAAGTCACATGGTGGTGATTCAGGTCTGCAAGGTACCACGGCACCACTAAAGGCCAAAACACCGCTGGCGAACGGCGCACGTCAAAACAGCCGCCCCTATTATTTTCTATGTACAACCCCCACACCGGCGGCGGCAGATGTGCGCGCTGACGCACTGCCCCGCAACACTTCACACTACTGTTCTGTTTCACAGTGTCAACGCCCCTGAAAAAGCGATTTTTAAAGCTGTTTTGAACGTCCCGGCTCCCGTAGCAGCTCGACATCCTCACCTCTTGCTGTCGCCATCTGTCCTTTGTGTAACGTCAGAATGGATGAGGAGAGAGTATGGGAGAGACTAGTTGAGGTCGAGAAATATCCCGAGCTATATGACCCACAATCCTGTCTTTACAAGGACCATGGCAAAAAAGTTATTGCCTGGCGAGCCATAGCTCTGGAGATCGGCTCTTCAGGTGAGAAATCAAGTTTAAGTAGTGGGTGTCCTGTTGACGCGCTACAGGACGACGCTTCCTATTGGTGCTAGGTAGGGGTGGGAATCACCTGAGACTTCACAATACTTGGTCCACGATACAATAGTATCACAATCTGGAGTTTTGCGATACATTAAGTATTGCGATTAAATTTGTTGCGATATAACACAATTATTTTAAGTATAAAATAAAATGTAAGATGACAATTAAAATGGAAGTCATACCCCTACAAGTGCTAAAAAGAGTCTCAAAATAAGAAGCAAGAAGTGAATCAATTTAACTCAAAACTTTTTTTTATTTGATCCAGTTCGACTGAATTTCAAAATAAAAGCAATGCACTTTTGCATCGCTCCAGCTACAAAATGAAAAAGAAAAAAGGTTTTATAATGTGCATACAAATATCGATACTTGGCACTACTGTATCGTATTGTGGTAGAAAGTATCGTGATACTATGCTGTATCGATATTTCCCCCCACTCCTAGTGCTAGGGTTGGCACTTGATGCGTGTCATAAGATGCCAATGTGTTTTGGGCTTCATATGGCTTTGTTGAAACATCAATGTTAGACGCTGTGGCAGAGAGCTTAGAGAGCTTGGCTTAATGCTTATGGTGTTTCTCACCATGGAAATGCTACCCTATCATCTTATGCTCTGAAGGAACTTTATATTGCATTTTTTAGGTTATCAATTGTTGTGATAGTGTGGTTGAATGTGTGAGCAAAACGCTCCAATGCACACACACTGTAGCCTATGGCGAGGTAGACTACTGTTCAGTGTGCCAGTGTGAGAGTGTGTAGACATATAATTTGCACAAAGGCTACTATAAGTTTGCTGCTTATATTCTAGGTCACGTGTTTCAGATTTGTTTGTTTTTTAAATATATTTGAATGTTTCACTTGGCATACCACTGCCCTAGAGCAGTGTGAAGCAGTGCTAGAAATAATTTCCCCACACCTAAATCTCAAACTATGAACTTGAATTTACAATAACACATTGAATTGCTGTCAACAAAGTTGGGGTCAATTTCCATGTAATAGATTGAATTCCTGCAGCTGATATTGTTTACATTTGAAACATTGTAAACTTGTTGTTACAATGGGCAAGGAAATAAAACTGCATGGATCCCCCATTGGTAACTGTTTAATAATGTTTTGGAAAAAACGCTTTAACTGTTATCAAGGAAATAAAAGGGTGTGAATCCTCCATTGATAACTAACTAACCTAATTGCACACTACTGTAGGTAGTTCATTGTCAAATCTCAAAGCTGTCAGGTTTAATTTTTGTTAGATAATGAATATTGCAATACAGTAATATTTACCCTTACCAAATTACGGTTACGTGACATTCACTCTCAAAAACACAAGTACTGTGTGAAAATAAAGTGATTGTGAAGAATCATGCTTGTTTTGCTCTGTGAGTGTGTGGCCAGGGGAAAGTCTTGTCTTTACTGTCTTCTGTAAATAAAATGTCTTAACATGAAGCAACAAAGGGGATTTTTCTTACAGTAACGGGTCAACCAATCAGCAGCTGTGTTCGTTAGCCTGTTAATTACAGGGATTTGATCAGAATCTAAATGAAAACTGAACGTATGTGAATGTAAATTGTAAATGGACTGTATTTATATAGCGCTTTTCTAGTCTTCTAGAGACCACTCAAAGCGCTTTTACAATTCATAGACCACTTTACCCATTCACTCTCACATTCACACACCGACGGCGGTGGCAACCATGCAAGGCACCAACCTGCTCGTCGGGAGCAGTAAGGGGTTCAGTGTCTTGCTCAAGGACACTTCGACACGCTACCCGGAGGAGCCTCAAACCGGGAAGCGTGTCGAAGTGTCCTTG